>BQNB010074986.1:2266-31615 GCA_026074375.1 Tanacetum coccineum | reverse complement strand
TAAATATGATCTATAACACAGGTGAAAATATCAGTAGGATTTGCTCTAAAGAAAGATAGAAAATTTAAGCACGGAAATCAAACATGAAAATTCAGTTTCTGTTTTAGATGACTGATACGCCGTATTCAATTGAAGTGAATACGCCCTATTAATCTTTTTGAAAGAATATGCTGTATTGGATAGAAAGTTGGATACGTATCCAATGGAAGTGGATACCCCGTATCGGTTTATCGACTAGAATAGTATATTATGAAAGATAATTAAATACGCAAACAATTAAACACACAAATATACAAGCAAATATACAGAATATACAAAATTATACACTAATCTAAATTACACTAATCCTAAGGGTTAGATCTAATCTAATGCTAAAAACCAAAATATCAAATAAAAATCAAGATTAATTCTCACTCCCCGGCAACGGCGCCAAAAACTTGATGTGTTGTAGTTAGGGGTGTGATTTGTGATTCAAGTTTTAAATTTATATTTTGCCGACTTAACCAAAAACAACACTTTAACGGGCAGTGTACCCGATCGATGGGAGTTTCGTGGTAAGTAGGGTGTCGAACACTTGGAGCGAAGTTAAATCTTTCAATTTATTAATACTTTGGTTTTTCTAATCTAAGTTAGTCTAATCTATGCTAAACCTATGCTAAACCTATGTTAATCCTAAATCTAATGGATAAGGGGGGTTTTCAGCCTGAGAGACTGGCACAGGTTTTGTGGTGACTAAAACCAATTCAAGACACTTTAACCCACGCAAGCAAATTAACAGAAGATAAAAGAGCGGTCTAGCCAAATATAAGAAAACTGTATTAACCATTATTAATCCAATCAGAACGTTGGTTTGTTTATTAGTGCAATGATTACTTATCTCGAGGCGGCATATCATTCTTAAGACTTAGGCGTTACTTCTTCCTAAGACCTAGACACAGAGATTTCTGTATATTAAAAGCATCCGGTAAAGGATCCTTATTTGTTGATTCTAAATCTTTATAGGGATTAAGAAATGGTAATCTTGATATACCTAGCTATAGAGACTTTACCCAATTATAGCTTAATGGCTTCTTTATATACTTGTAGTCCACTTTCCGAGTCCATACAATTGAATAAGAACCTACTCGTTGATACAGGTCTCCCTTATGCTCAACTAAGCTTACTAAACTAAAGGGCAAGGCTTAGGTAATATATGTGATCCTAATGATTCTAGATATATAAATTATTAATATAGAGCTATTCCCAGGTCTTTAGCCTAACACCCAAACAACACCAAGTTGCAGCGCCAATTAAATATGTTGGACTAGGACCTAGTTTGAATGATAGGTCGCATACTTAAGCATGTAATCCAGTAGGAGTGTAAAACATAAACGAGCAATCTTAACGATAAATAAGAAATCGAGCATCAACAAACTAAACATTAAAGATCTTTTCATAACAATGGCTAATACCCGAAGGTATTAGCCTTCAAACGTCATAATTAATACAAGAGTAATGATTTAGCCAAGGTAAACTAACCGAGTTAACGAATGATACCAAAAACTGAACGATTACAAAAGTATAAGAAATTACACGTTGTCTCCTATGGAATGAATCGCGTTGCTCGACCTCTTCTGCTCTTTTTCTCCTCTGAAAATTGACTTTTATGGTTTAGGTATCGAGAATATGATTTTGCACACTTAAAACTCGTTTTTGAGTTTTCTATTTATAAGGTCTGAAGTCGGTGTCGATACGGCGTATCCAAGGTGTTGGATACGGCGTATTGGGGGTTTCTTGGAGTAGGGACCACGTTTGATATCTTCCAGAATATTTTATTCCCATATAGCTTGAATACGGCGTATTGGTCTTCCTTGATACGGCGTATTGGATCTTGTGGTCTTCGTGGTCTTTGGTGAGTGCAGGCACAGATACGCCGTATCTTCCTTGATGGATACGGCGTATTGGTCGTCAGAACAGTAATCTTCAAAATATCTTCGTTTAAGCTCCAGAATGCGTGCCTTTTAGTCAATCTTCACCAAGTACTCCATAATTACTGCAATTCTCAAATATGAACGATTAAGTAACAATTCTTTGCAATAATTATACAAAATGGGTTAATTACATGGGATAAATGATGCTATAAAATAGACGTTATTTGATGTCATCAAATATCCCCCCACTTGAATCCTACTTGTCCTCAAGTAGCCTTTAGAAGTTTATAAAATGTATCCCTAAGGATTTTTCCGTTGAAGCATTTATTTGATCTATTACAAGTATACAACCAAACACCTCACGAAATAGGAAGATGAAAACACTCAAATCACTCAACTAATCTATGTGGTAACATGTAACTAATTCGCTTAATTACTCGGTCGTGACGTGTATTCTATCATAAGCTTGGCAAGGATACACATCTTCACCACTAGAGCTAAGGAGTAACAAGTTTATAAAGGTAAATATGGGTTTTTATGATAAGGCTTAGGGTTGATCATTATACAATCTTTCACCAAAAGTACCACACCAACAAGGCAGCTGAAGCACACATACATGGCCGTAACGACAGAATAGACATGTGTGTTTGATCATATCCTTATTCGAGTTTAACCAATGGTTAGGATGAAGAATGATATAGGGTAAGGATCTTCTAACTTTCACCAATAGTAATAAACCAACAAGGCAGCTGTGACATGCATATATGGCCGTAACGACGAACTAGACATGCACGCTCGTACAAATCCTCATTCGCGTAAAACCCATGGTTAGTGATTAGAAAATGGAAATAAATTGTTGTTAAATAAAAATTACGAAACAAATAGATTAAGTCTAAGATACAAGTTGCTAGACACTTTTTCTTAACCGTTACCATGATAAAGACACAACTATTTACAAACGTCTTGATCATATATCAAAAACAACAACCAAAGTTGGCGTTCCCGTAACGGTCAACTTCCCAATCATCCCATACTTTACATTCTTTACAAGGCAAGTGGCGATATCTTCCACTTTATACAATACTCTACATCGTCGATTTATATCAACGAATAATCGATCCTTCATATGATTCCTTCGGTAGTTGCGAAATGATTATCTTCAAACTTTCCTCTCTTTTTTGTCGCGATTTTTCTAGTTTTTTCGATTTTTTTTCATAATATACTATATACGAAACTCGGAGTAGTTTCACCATCTTCACGATCATAATAATTCCGGATAATTCCTTCGCTAATTCTTCATTCTTTAGACGTACCATTAATTTCAATTGTAGTAAAAATACATGAGTTTTGACTACTTTATACATTCTCATTTGCGATGTGCAAATTTCTTCCAACCGTACCAAAATTGACACAAGACTTGGGAAATACATACGTTACACATTAAGCAACTAGTAACTGTAAAATAAACTTAATCTAACAAGGTAGGCTAAGGTGTAAAGGTATAACTAAATAAACAAGTTGGTGTAATTCCTAAAGGATTGGCTCTACGGTTTGTTCTAGGGGTATCTTACTCTTAAAGTGCGAGTAAACAAAGGGTTTATACGGGGGTTAACTAACCAGTGTAGTTAGTTAATAAACAACATGAATAGGCTTTTTGGGTGTAATCTTAAAATTTACCAATTTAAACAAGTTACTCTATCTAAATCCATAGTACTCATCACTGCGGTCTCGAGTGATATACCAATGGTATACCCAAACCAAGTTCTAAGTCTACAACATATCGACACACTAATATTTTGTGGAAATATAGGTAAAAATTGGAAACGGATAAGGGTAATCCTCACAATTATTAATAAGGGTTATGTGTGCGGTTATGTATTCAAAGTAAATTTCACAAAAGTCTGCTTGAAATTTTTTTAAACTTTGAGCCTAATTTTAGCATTTTCGTGTGAAAAATAGGACAAGTATCCATTTCTGATTTCTCATCCCCCCACTTGCGTTTATAACAAGTCCTCGTTGCCATAGATTTAAAAAACATTTAAATGACCGGGAATTAAAAAGAATTAGAATGAGAAACTCTCCTAATATATTGCTCGGTAGATTCTCCATGTTGAGTTTATGAGCAAGGATGTGTGATGTAAATGCGTCTGGATGCTAGCATGACTACAATCACACATAAGATTTCAGATGATTGATACTTCACCAACATCGTCGATTTCTTTGCTTTCAGCGAGGTCCTGTGTAAAATGTAGGAAAAACATGCAAAATCTTATCTCTGGTATCTACGGTTAATTTAAATAAGCTAAACAAACTGTACAAGAAACCAATACGCCGTATCCATAAACTGGAATACGCCGTATCAGAAAACCTGTAAAAAGTATATAATACGGGTCAGTCTGTTGAATATGCCGTATCATGTGCATGAATACGCCATATTGACAGAACTGACAATAATGTTTTTAAAGTGCATAAAAATAAAGGACTGATAGCGTTCAGACAATCAATGCGCCGTATGGTATGGAGCGTATACGCCGTATTGATGTTTGGGAAGACAGACTCGATAAAAATAAATAACAATCCGGGTTGTCTCCCGGGAAGCACTTTTGTTTACAGCAAGTCTTTAAGTTAGATTTTTCTTCCTTCTTCTTATTCCATCTCATGCACGCTAATGTGCCCGCATGTCAGCCATTCTTCCATCTTCGCATCTCAGACATATTTAGGCCCTAAGTTTAAGACTCCTTTGTAGAACCCCTTAAGCTTTTGATATGAGTGCGAGATTCCATTCATCTTATCCTTTTCACTTATCTTCAGTAATGGTAGGATCTTGTTGCATAGTTCATTAGTGTGGTGTTTAAACCTCGGATGTGATCGCACCATTTGGTAAGTAACTTGTTCATTACCATTGTAAATGGTAATCATTCCATCGAACCATCTTACATTAATCCTAACTTCTCTTACAAACAGTTCGCCAAAAATAACATCGCTCATTCCTTCATCACGATAAGCATCCATATCTTCTAAGACTGCGAAATCAGTTAAGATAGAAAAAGTTCCAACAAAGATAGGTATGTTCATTAAGGCTCCAACTACATTATCTCCCTTGTATTCTATTTTGTCCTTCATTATAGAGTTATGAAACTTTTTTGACATTACATTGACGTACAATATAGGGAAAAAAATTAGCGTGTAAAAATTCAAAACCTATCATACATGAGAACATCAAGTTGTAGGCACAATCCATACGGATCTTCTTATCGTGGTCGCAATCACTAGGATATCCAAAAAATTTGCTAACCATTCTAGATCATTCGAGCACTAAAGTTCCTCAAAATACCTCACCTTTCTCAAATGGTGGGCATTAAATCATCAACTTGATCTCTTCTAAGCGCTAATGGTACATTAAGATCGTTTAGTTCTATGTAATCTCAAAAATTTTTTTTAAAGGGTTAATGATCTTTTTACACAAAGTCTCTCCCATTAGCCTAGATTCTAAGTCAAGTTCCATTCTTTCTCTTAAGCTTAGCATGTAGACCCTCTTAATTAAACTACTGGCAGGTTTAACACTTTTGAAAATTATTTTCTCTCCCCACTCTTAAGTAATCTTTCATTTTTAAAACATCAATTTAGCTTAGGGCGTGTAGGACATAAAGGGTCTTTCAAGGATCAAGGAACTTTTCATAATCTTCGGGCATATCAAGAATTATAAAGGCTATTGGAATCAAAAGTTTACCACATCCTACTAGCCGTTTTCGCAATTCCTTTTGGGTTAATACCATATTGTCCTAGTATGCTAATTCAATGTTACTGAGTCGTGAGCTAATTGCCTTAATCCTAAGTTAAGGTAGGTCGAGAGAGGCATAACACTTACGCTAGCTCCTAAGTCAGCAAGGGCATTATCAAAGCAAACATTATTAATAAAGCAAGGTAAAGTGAAACTCCTTAGGTCTTTCTCTTTTCTGCGTATGGAATTATTTATATGTGAAGCTTCAGAGTAAGCTTCTAAGAATTACGGTTCATATGATTTCTTCTTTTCTTCACATTAGTAACCATTCAAACAACTTGGAAATGGAATTGCCGTTTCTTTTGTTTTGTACATCAGTGTACGGTTTTGTCCAGTAGATACGGCGTATTTGGAGGATCCCATACGACGTATCATGTATGAATTAGCTTCAAAAATAGTTAAATTTGACTTGACATGGTCTCTTGGGTTAGTTTCAGTTGAGCTTGGTAAACTTCTAAATCCTCTTTCCTGTAGGACCTTTCTCATCTGCCTGATTTGGATCTCTAAAGTTTTAATTGATGCTCCTTGGTTTCTTATGGCAGCATCCGTTGAAGCTTGGATTTATTTGATCAAATTGGAGTTCTCCTCATGTATTTTTGTTGACTCACTCATAAACTTTCTTAGGGTATCTTCCATAGATTACCTTCGTTCTTGGTACGAAGGATTCACGTTGTTCCTTTGATAAAATCCCAGATCAGTTGCTCTATATCCTCCTCCTTGAAAAGGTGCACCAAATTGTGTGTAGTAAACTTCTTCTAGGGTTTTCCTTTCTTCCTTGAGCGGGCAATATTTGGTGTAGTGGGGACCTTTACATTGTTCACATCCTACTTGATCAGCTTAAACTTTTTCATTTAATTTCTTGATTTCTCTTCCGAGATTGTTGAGTTGTGCTTGTATGGTTGCTAATCTGTCAGAAGTTTCAGTACTTCTGGTCCTTGATGTTCCATTGTGCCATTTTTAAGAGTATTCAGCCATTTCTTGGATGGCTACTTTAGCATCAGTAGCAGTCTTTGAAGGAATGGCTCCTCTTAAATCAAGAATCTGTCTAGTTGTAACATCCAATCCGTTACAGAACAAGACTACCTCATGCATCTCACTTAAATAGTGTTGAGGACACTTCATCAAGAGTTCTTTAAATCGCTCCCTAGCTTGATAGAGGTTTTCATCCTGCTCTTGCTGAAAGTTGTTGATCTCCTCCATTTGCTTTGTAGTACGAGCAGGTGGGTAATATTTGCTTAAAAACTTGTTTTCAGATCTTCCCAAGTTGTAATCAAACCAGATGGTTTGTTTCTTAGCCAATGACTTGCGGCTCCAGTTAAGGACATAGGGAAGGCTCTAAGCATCACTTGGTCTATAGTAATATTAGGGATGTGGAATAAATCCACGATCTCAAGAACTTTCTTAATATGTTCGTTCGCATCTTCATGATCCGAACCGCTAAAGGTGTTGGTTCTTTAGTTCCTTGAGAAATTGGCCTTTCAGTTCAAAATTATCCTTGTCTTCGATCTTAGGCCTAGCAACTCCTGATCCATAGTCAGCTCGAGTTTTGATCATGTATTATTCCATAGTCTCCGCCATTATTTCTGCAACTTCTTCCTCTGAATATTCTTCTTGGTCAGAAAATTGATCGAAATCAGGCGATCTCGATTCGTCAAGACTTAGTGTCTTGAAGTGCTTCCTAGATGATTGAAATTCTCGTTCCGCATCCTTGAAAGGTGTAAATAGTTCCTTATTGGAACTTCTTGTCATGCACTACCTGAAACAAGAGATAAACAATCAGTAGGATGGGCTCAGGAGAAAGAAAACATAGATATACGGAATTTAATGTGAAAAATCAGAGTTGTTACTGTATCAGATAGTCAATACGCCGTATTCAATGGAAGCTGGAATAGCATATTATCTTTTTGAAAGAATATGTTGTATTTGGATTAGAAAAGTGGATACGCCGTATCAATGAAGTGATGCGCCATATCGGTGTTATCGACCAGAACAGAGTATGTAGAAAAAACAATTAAATACGCAAAACCAATTAAAAAACACACAAATATACAAGCAAAAATATACAGAATATATTGAATTATACACTATTCTTAATTACACTATTCTAAGGTTAGAATCTAATCTAATCTAAAACCCTAAATATCAATAAAATCAAAATATTTCGCCACTCCCCGGCATCGGCGCCAAAAACTTGATGTGTGTAGGTTGTTAAATTTATGATTAATTTTAATTTATATTTTGACGACTTATACTAAAAACAACATTTAACGGTTGGTGTACCATTCGAGGGAGTTCGTGGTTAAGTAGGGTGTCAGACACTTTGGAGCAAAGTTCTCTCTTTTCAATTTAATAATACTTGTTTTTCTAATCTAAGTTAGTCTAATCTATCCTAAACTATGTTATCCTAATCAAATAGATAATATGGGGGTTTTCAGTCTGATGAGGCTAGCACGGGTTTGGTGGTGACTAAAACCAATTCAAGACACTAAAACATACGCAAGCAAATTAACAGAAGATAAAAGAGTGGTCTATCTAAATATAAGAAAACTGTATTAACCATTATTAATCCAATCAGAACGTTGGTTTGTTTTTATTTGTGCAGTGATTACTTATTCTGGAGGCGGCACATCATTCTTAAGACTTAGGCGTTACTTCTTCCTACGACCTAGACACATAGAATTCTGTCACAATTAAATGCATTCGCATAAAGCATCCTTATATGCGGATTATAATCTATCTTAGGGATTAAGGCAATAGTGATCTTGTTAAACCCTATCTCATAGAGACTTTACCCACTTACTACTTAATGGCTCTTTTTATACTAGTAGTCTATTGTCCGAGTCTATACCAATTGATTAGAACGTACTCGTTGAAACCAAGGTCACCTAATGGCTCAACTAAGCTCACAATCAAAGGGCAAAGATAGGTCAATATTTGTGATCCTATGATTATAGATATATAAATTGCAATATGGAGAGCTATATCCCGGACTCTTAGCCTACGCCCTAAACAACACGAAGTTGCAGCGCATTAAATCTGTAGGACTAGACCAGCTGTAAAGATAGGTCGCATACTTAGCACGTAAACAAATAATTGAATAAACATAAAACAAGCAATTCTAACGATAAATTAAGTCAATCGAGAAACTCAAACCAAACATTAAGAGTCTTCATAACAAGTGGCTATTACCAAAGGTATTAGCCTTTAAACGGTCATAATTAATACATGTAATGATTTTAGCCAAGGTAAACTAAACGAGGTAACGAATGATTCCAAAAACGAAACGATTATAAGAGTATAAGAAATTAATGTTGTCTCCCTATGGAAAATGAATGCGTTGCTCAACTCTTTTGCTCTTTTTTCTTCCTCTGAAAATCAACTTATTATGGTATAGGTATAAGATTATGATTTGGCACACTTAAAACTCATTTTTAAGTTTTCTATTTATATGGTCTGAAGTCGGTTCGATACGGCGTATCTAATGTCTTGGATACGGCGTATTGGGGGGTTTCTTGGAGTAGGGACCACGTTTGATATCTTTTAGAATATTTTATTCCCATATAGCTTGAATACGGCGTATTGCTTTTCCTGGATACGGCGTATTGGATCTTGTTTTCTTTGTGGTCTTTGGTGAGTGCAGGCACAGATACGCCGTATCTTCCTTAATGGATACGGCGAATTGGTCTTCAGAATAGTAATCTTCAAATATCTTCGTTTAAGCTCCCGAATACGTGTCAGTTTAGTCAATCTTCACACAGTACTCCATATTACTGCAAATTTCTCTCAAAATATAAACGATTAAGTAACAACTCTTTGCAATAATTATACAAAATGGGTTAATTACATGGGATAAATGATGCTATAAAATAGACGTTATTTGATGTCATCAATCCTGTAGAATTTTAGTAGCCTTTCATTGAATTTTAGTACCTCTACTAAATAAATTAGTATTGGTACTATTTTTGCACGTAATTTGCCATTTTCCGTTCCAATGCCTCAAATTATCTGAATTCGCAAAATAAATGAATTAAGTATTGAATTCATATAAAAATGATATAAAGCAAGGCAATAAACGCATGAATTTGACAATAAAAAGTATTAAATATTTCATGTTATCATTTGACCAGGGGCTGTTTTGACCACACGGGTCATTAGGGATTGTTTTGACCGCACGGGTCATTAGGGGCTGTTTTGACCACACGGGTCATTAGGGGTTGTTTTGACCACACTGGTCATTAGGGGCTGTTTTGAACACACGGGTCATTAGGGTTTTTTTTACCACACGGGTCATTAGGGGTTATTTTGACCACACGGGTCATTATGACCTATTTTGACCACACGGGTCATTAGGGCTGTTTTGACCCATTCTTAACGTTTCATAAGTAAGCTTCTAACAAATGAGTTATTACTACTCATAACATATAATACAATTCCTAATGGAATCATAATGTGAATATAACACTTTACATATTACAAAACATAAACATGACACCACGAGGTATGTGGTGTCTTTAACGGGCTCCTAAAGTCATGTTTCTATTCTTATATGCGTTACTCACCTTAACATGGCTTATAACCTTTCTTGAGCTCCTGAATATGCTCCCGGCTAGCTTTTATAACCTCAAATTGGGTTGTGGGAAAGCTATAATTCACGTCCTTAAGCTTGGATATACCGATTTCTTTTTTAAAACTTGCTTGAAATAAAGATAATTCAAACCCTAGGTTGTTCTTTTGATGTATGTGTGAGACATCAGGTATGAGAGGGAGAGGGATAAGAACCAAATGAGTTTCCCGAGACTTCTACTAAATCATATATGTGTTATAATATAAGTTTCACAATTAGGCAAGCTTAGTCCCTGTTAGTTAACACTTTTCGTTAGTGAGGTCGCCCATTATTTTATTTATAACTAATTTTCATTGAAGGTCCTTTTGACTAACAAATGTTTATATGGATAACGAAAGGCATGGGTAAGCATCATTAAATAGTATAAGATAATTAACGTGGAAAATTGGGTGTTACACATTAGAGGAGATTTTTCGCCACCCACATCAAGAATGGATTGAGATTGAGAACTGGCCATTGTAATCAAAGAGTTAGTGAACAATTCTATCTGGTTCTTAATAAGGACGATAATGAGTAGTGTTGTGAAATCAAAATGTTGAGACTATGATGTGATTAATACTACAATGAGTTATGAAACTTATAACTTTTAAACACAAATAATTCTAGTAAACAACAGACGACCCACTTTGTAACCAAGTCCAATAGTAATACAGGTAAGCCCTACTTGATACCAAAACTAGGAACTGAATTACGAAATCAAATACCAAAATCATATCACCAATCTAACTTACCGATCCATATACGAATCACTTAGAAACCAAGTTACGGAATCTAAGTAACCAGAATACTATTTCTTTCAAATCACTAAGATGTTAAGCACCAAAACTGGTAATCAATAACAATTACCGAAATATCAAAGTATCAAACCATGAATTCTGTAAACAAACGAATCCAGTAAACAATAACAATTTCCTAAATTTCTCAAAGAATCAGGCAACAGAATCCGGTTAAAGGTTACAAATACCCGAAATCCAGCAAAGGGTTATAATACCGAAATCCCACAACTATGAAACAACAAATCTGGTAAACGGTTATTATACTGATTTTTCAATAACAACTTTGATATTCGGTTATTTTACCGAGATCATAAAATAACTATTTTCCAACACCAAATCCAATAAAAAACCACTTAAATTTGAACATTTCCCGCCTAAATCCTTGTAAAATCACCAAAATCAACCAAATACATTCGTTTAATCACCGAATTCCATCACTAATCCTTTGTTGCCCCCGAAATCGATAAATAAAGCACTAAAATGTTGAAAACTTCAAATTTGAACGTAACGAATTCGTTCTTTTTATAAAATTAGTTACTAATTAACGTAAACTAACACAAAACCACAAGATTTTACATAATTCTACGTCAAATAGTAAAGAAAATGTTTAAAAACATATACCAAATCCAATATCGTATCAAATCACACGTTTATATCACTTTGATTCATAAACAATCACTCTAAATCCTCTCCTAGCTCATGATATCACATTTAAGAATGGCATTTTATCATTATATCACATATAGAAAGGTTAAGTTCTTAGAGAGAGAAAGGTAAGGAAAGGAAGATTTCCAAAATAGACAGAAAATTTGAAAAATAGGTACTTTTTAAGGGATTTTCGTAATGAAAATCGACAAATCCTCATTTTCTAAGGAAGGGTCAGTGGTATGGGTATTTATACTAGTTGAATTAAAATCTTCCTAATCTTTCTTAATCTAATCTAGCTTTTGTTGGGCTAATCCTTTATTTTGGAGAGAATAATTATAGATTAATTACAAAAATATTCAATTACTAAAAGTAACTAAATATAACGAAAGACCAAATCATTAGATTAATTAACACTTCAAGTAGTCCTAATAATAGGGTGCTTAGATTTTATAAATGGAAATATCACCTTCGATTCGAAATCTTTGCAAGATGGGTGAAAAATTGTCTTAACAAAGTTTACAGTTCACAGAGGACAACATTGTATAGTTGATTCGTTTACGAGGCTGATGTCGTTAACCGAGCATTATGAGCATACCAAGGGAATTGGGATTCATCCCGCTAGTAGTCTCATGTAGATTTGTGTTTTATTTTTTTAGTATTTGAATAAACAGATGTAAAATAGTTATTTTTTTAATGAATTAATATTCTTGGTATGAATGTTTTTAATTATAATGACTGTGTCATATATTTGCATGTTTAAATCCATGATTGACATGTAGTATTCTACAATAGTCCATTGTCAGTTAACAGTATAGTGGTATTGTTGAATTAAGACAAATGTGAGTGAATGATAATATTCTTGGAATATTAAAAGATGTGTCCTCCAAACTCATTTGTTATTCCTTATGATGAATATTAGACTACCCTAACTTGTGAGAACTCACTTTTTTTATCAACGTCATTAAGTGAATTCCACATGTGGTAGAATTTTTGCTCATCCTCAAACTTGGGATACAAGCATGTCTTGCATGTGTGGATGACATTTCTTGATTCTAGTCAAATGCAATCTTGAATAAGGTAGTTATAAAGGCTACTTTCAAAAGTGTTTGTGTAGCATCTGAATAACACTTATAGAATCAAAAACACAACATACCACCAAAACCTCCCTCTCACAAAATAGAATTTGTTCCTCCACGTGCTTCTGGAGTTACATACTACTAGGACCCTCGTTGAGTTGATCAGATGTTTTCATGATCGTGCCCTAAGTGTAGTCAAGATGAAACTTGTTACTTTTGGTGATCTAGTTTAATTTTAATAACGAGAAACATAATAGTTAAATTATGAAGAGACTTTGACTTTATATCTATTTTAAACATGGTTTATGTAAACTAAACAGGGATGCCATAAACGAGTTAAAACATTTATACATCGAGACATTTACGAAACTACACTCAGGCATTTCTTGGAGCATTAAAGCGTTGCTAGACGCTTACTATTATTAGTATAGTCTATTCTATGATCACAACTTTCGTAAGTGGGAGATATTAGGAAGTGCTCATGTCATACAGATATTTATATGGCCGAGATCGTGAGCCTTGGGGTCAACACGTATTTTACACACGAGTAGTACGCTTAATAAAGTAAATTAATAATACTTAACGAATTGTATTAGTTTATTTAGCTTAAATATTTAGTGTAATTATATATTAATTGTATTATATAATTAATTTTATTAGCTCAAAATAGTGAGTCGAACATAGAAGTTCGTTCATTAAATTATATTTGGTCTCGGTTAGGGGTTGTTCAAAAAAAATCCGTGAAACCGACGAACCGAGTCGAACCTTTCTCAATCCGAAACCGAAAAAAAAAAAAAAACCCGGAAACCGAGGAAACCGAAAAACCGGAAACAAAAAAACCGAAACGAACAAAACCCGCTTATCTATAATGGTTCGGTTCGGTTTTTTACTTTTTGATATCCGCGGTTTACCGACCGATAACCGGTGTCATTTTATGCATGATTATTTTTCTAACTTAATATTTCAATTAATTGTACATGTATTAACCAATTATTGCACATACCATTTATTGTTATAACGACCTTTTCCACTCGTAAAAGTAACCATTTGTAAAAATCTTTGTTGTGAAAATTGATTATGTGATCAGTATATCTTTAAATGCTTGAGTAATATTTTGTTGTTAATACGTTATATATGGAATATGTTGAATGCGATTATTGTAACGAATTACTTAAGTTTTATATGACTTGTAAATCAACGTTCATTTAATTTTACCTATAAATACTTGTATGTTCTAGACTTGTTTTATTTTTTTATACTTCTGTTCAAACTCTATCTTAAAGTCAAAAATAACGGTTGAACCGTGACCCGAAAGCAGGTAACCGCTCACTTCGGGATACCGCATGTGCCTGGTTACCCGCTAGCTACGGTTCTCAGGCGAGGATAGTAAAATTAATTACCCGCCCCGCGACGGATAGTTTAAATCTTCCAACTAACCGAACCGAACCGCCTTGCGAACAACCCTAGTCTCGGTCATTAATTAATATACGTTTGTATGTATTTGTAATTAGGGTTTGTTAGATCGGGTATTGGGCTCATTTAATGTAAGCTAACCGGTCACGCGTATCGGGCGAAAGCCCAAGTAAACTCGAGCCCAACCCAAGACAAACCCTTGGCCCACCAAGCCTTTTAAGGCGCGGCCGGCCCATCGGCCCTATCTAGGGTTATATACCCCTCTCTATGTGTTGGAGATGAGCGGGTCTGTTGTTTTAATTTGTATTTTCAACAAGTTATTCAACCTCCACTTTTTCTCTCTTAAGTTTCTCTCTCTACAATTCTTCTCATCTTCCTATCTTTATTTTCTTGTTCATCATTATGAAGTGAAGTGATTATTTGGTTTCGATATTTGGTATCAAGAGCCTCGGGTAGATAGTGGTTGTTTCGTGGTTTAATAAGCTCTAAATCAAATTTTCGTGGCTTATTTTTGCCAATATAAGCCTCACAGTCGAAAAACAAATTTTTTGGGGCTTATTGGTTTGTTTTGCTCATTCACTTCTTGCTTCACTTGTTCTACACCTTCTTGTGTTTCATTTTTCGTAATAAGCTCAAAATTTCGTGGCTTATTTTGCAATATAAGCTCACGTCGAAAAAAAAATTTGGGCTTATTGATTTGTTTTGCTTGTTTACACCTTGCTATACTTGGTCTACATCTTCTATTGTCACTATACTAGTGCTTCATTTTTCATTTTGCTAATTTTTGTGCTTATTTCGAGCTTATGTCGAGCTTATTTAGAGCTTATTTAGCTTGCTTAAGTTGGAAGCTTATTTGAGATTTGCTTATCCATTTGTGGTCCCAAACCGGTCAAAAACAAAAGAACACAGATCCACAATTTTAGCCTACAAAGACAAGGATACCTTGTTTGTTAGTTTAAGTGGTCCACACTTGAAAAAAACCTCGAGCGGAATATGTAGATTTAGTTTCAAGCGGAATATGCAGGTGAAAGTCAAGCGAAATATTACAATTAACTAAAACGAAACTCTGCCAAATTTTAATTTCAAGCGAAATATGCAACTTTGATTTCAAGTGACTAGAGATATGA
Organism: Tanacetum coccineum; assembly: GCA_026074375.1. Taxonomy (NCBI): domain Eukaryota; kingdom Viridiplantae; phylum Streptophyta; class Magnoliopsida; order Asterales; family Asteraceae; genus Tanacetum; species Tanacetum coccineum. The sequence continues at coordinate 16,260 of BQNB010074986.1, read as the reverse complement.
GTTCACAGCGGAAGATGTTTTAAAATTCGAATGCGGAAAAAACATGTTACGATGAGGACAAGCGACTTTACGTTTTTCTAATTTCCTAAGAGAAATATGCATAGACCAAGCGAAACATTGCATTCATTTTCAACGCGAATTTTAGTATTGATCAACTTTAGAAGGCTGCAACATCGGTTGTGAGCCAGCAAGATGCAGCAAACTTTTATCAGCCCACAATTTTTAATTATTACTCATCATTTTTTTTATATTTTATATTACCACGATATATAGAGAAAACTTTTTTAAAAAAAAATTAAGTATAAATTTAAACTAAGACTAAATTAATATTGTCGACTACATTAATAAAGCTTTAATATCAAAAATTGTTGATTTAAGTTTAATTTTTAAAAATAGCACGTATTATTAGTCCGGTTAGGAGCTTATGGGAGAAAAAAGCCACAAACTACACTTATGAGCTCTTAAGATTTCCAACTAATCCTTGTTTAGCATCTAACTCATAATTAACTCTATCATTTTTCGTTCTTCGCAAATTTAAAATCTTTAAAAAGATTCGCGAATGCTTAGTCTAAAAGTTAAGGGACAAGCTAGAGCTCAATACGCTCGATCGAGTCAAAATTTATTCTTATTCTACCCAGCAGGAAAGTCAAAATTGTGACAAAACACTTATTTTATTTTTGGAATTTTTTTAAATTTTTCATTTTTTTGGTATTTTGGTGGTAAAAACGGGATTACGTAAAAACAACGGCTGCAGGCATAATCAAATCGATAGATCCCCCCATACTAGAATTGAACATTGTCCTCAATGTTTTAAGAAGGGTCTCTACGTAAATCCTAAGCTTTTTATTAAGTATGCTTAAAGATAAACGTTAGTCGATAAGATTTTAGATATTGGATTCCCATAATGAAGCTGAGGATGTGAAGCTCGAGTGAACGAAGGACAAAACCATGAGCACTAGAGGCTTCAAAATCCGAGCAATCATGGACATACAACAAAACATAAAACACGAGAATGGAAGAGGCACACCTCCTTAGGTTACACTTATTAGAAAATAGAAAGAAGATAGAAAGATAAGCATGAGTTGCCTCCCACGAAGCGCTTGTTTAAGGTCACTTAGCTTGACCCGTCCCCGAATTCATTAGTCCTTGGGGAAAGTTTGGAGATCCGGGATAACCATATATGGTATGTCCCCTCCAAAGTAATGCTTAAGTCGATGACCATTCACCTTGAAGTTTGGCCCGTCGGTTTGAGATAACTCGACGGTGCCATATGGAAATACTTAGGTAACGGTGAATGGTCCAGTCCAGCGGGTCTTAAGCTTGCCCGAGAAAATCTTTAATCTAGAATTAAAGAGGAGGACTCGATCACCAATGTTAAAAACGCGGTTCTTGATCTTTGAGTCATGGATCCTCTTTGTCTTCTCTTTGTAGATCAAAGAGTTCTCATAGGCTTGATCACGAAGTTCATTTAATTCATTTATTTGAACCTTCCGGTGATCTCCCGCGGTAACAAGGTCATAATTGCAATGTTTCAAGGCCTAGTAGGCCTTGTGCTCGAGCTCGATGGGTAGATGACAAGCCTTTCCGTACACCAACTTGTAAGGAGTGCACCCGATGGGTGTCTTATATGCGGTACGGAAGGCCCATAATGCATGATCTAGCTTATCGGACCACGAAGCACGGTGTTTACCTACGGTCCTCTCAAGAATCCGTTTCAAACCACGATTTGAAACCTCAACTTGCCCACTTGTTTGTGGGTGATACGCGGTGGAGAGATGGTGAGTAACTCCGTATTTAAGCATGACCTTTGCAAATTGGTCATTTCAAAAATAGGTACCGCGATCACTAATGATAGCACGAGGGGTCCCAAATCGGTCGAAAAGAGATTTTAAGAATTTGCAAACAACTCGGGCGTCATTAGTGGGGAGTGCTTTTGCTTCAACCCATTTTGACAAATAATTGACGGCCACGAGTATATACTTGTTCCCTCGTGAAGACGGGAACAATCCCATAAAATCGATGCCCCAAACGTCAAAGATCTCACAAACTTGGATGGCATTTGTGGCATTTCATCCCTTTGTGAGATTTTTCCTTGATGTTGACAAGCGTCACATCGGGTGACCAAGTCATGGGCATCTCGGTAAATAGTCGGCCAATAAAATCTGGCATCAAAGACTGTCTTAGCGGTGTAGTTGACACTTGATCCGCACAAATCTTGAACAAATAGGGGTCGTCCCAAAAGTAGTGCTTAACATCCTTGAAAAACTTGTTTTTTTGTTGGGACGACATCCCTTTAATCACAAAATTCCCCGCATGGTAATTTTCAAAATTGGCAAACCATAGGGTACTATCATCACCACGAAAAGTCACCATACCAAGTGTCTCGAGAGGAAATGTTTCCGTAATTTCCTTTTTCTCGAGCTCACTTTGGTAGGGGTTCTCTAACCTAGACAAGTGGTCGGCCGCTAGATTCTCCGCTCTTTTTTTATCATGGATAATGACATCAAATTCTTGGAGTAGGAGAATCCAATGAAGCAATCTCGGTTTAGCATCTTGTTTAGCGAGAAGATACTTAGGAGCCGAGTGGTCCGTATACACTATCGTTTTTTACAAGACAAGATATGGCCAGAATTTCTTGAAAGCATACACTACGTCTAAAAGCTCTTTTTCCGTAGTAGTAAAATGAGCTTGAGCGTCGGTCATATTCTTGCTTGCATAGTGTATCGGTTGAAAATATTTGGTCTTACGTTTCCCCAAGACCGTACCTGCCGCGTAATCACTAGCATCACACATAATCTCAAACGGTAGGTCCCAATCGGGGGCAACTAAAATTGGTGCTTCAGTCAATTTCTTCTTAAGGGCATTAAATGCCTCTACACATTCCTTGGAAAAGACAAATGTGGTTTCTTTCTCTAGAAGGTGGGTCATTGGTCGAGAATTTTTTGAGAAGTCTTGAATAAACCTACGGTAAAATCCGGCATGTCCTAAAAAACTTCTAACTCCTTTGACGGTTGTGGGATGAGGTAATTTTGCTATTACATCAACTTTGGACCTATCGACCTCAATCCCGGACTTAAAATTTTTAGGGCCGAGGACGATGCTCTCTTTGACCATAAAATGACACTTCTCCTAATTTAGAACAAGATTGGTGTCTTCGCACCTTTTGATCATTTTGTCTAAATAGGAGAGGCATGAAGAGAAAAATTCCCCGAGGATTGAAAAATCATCCATGAAGACCTCCATTGTTTCCTCGATCATGTAGTGGAAAATAGCTATCATGCACCTTTGGAACGTTCCCGGAGCATTACATAAGCCAAAAGACATGCGTCGGTAGGCAAAAGTTCCGTAAGGGCAAGTGAAGGTGGTCTTCTCTTGGTCCTTCGGGTCAATTGGTATTCGAAAGTAACCCGAGAAACCATCTAGAAAATAATAGTATTCGTTTCCCGCGAGTCTCTCAAGCATTTGGTCCATAAATGGTAATGGAAAATGATCTTTACAATTATGGTTAATCGAGTAGGTATCAATTCCTTATCATCATTTTCGATTACGGTTATACCACCTTTCTTGGGCACACAATGGACGGGGCTAACCCATGGGCTATCGGAGATGGGATAAATTAATCTGGCTTCAAGAAGTTTGATAACTTCTTTCTTGATAACCTCGTGAATTTTTAGGTTAACCCGTCTTTGATGTTGCACTGTGGGTTTAACATTATCTTCCATCAAAATCTTATGAGTACAAAACTTTAGATCTTTTCCCTTAATATCCGACATCTTCCAAGCTATGGCATGCTTATGTGATCTAAGAACCTTAAGAAGAGCGGTCTTGTCTTCATCTTTTAAGTCTTTAGCGATTATGATGGGTAATTTATCGGTACCCTCCAAAAATACGTACTCAAGATGAGGAGGTAAGTCTTTGAGCTCAAGCACGGGGAGTTCATCACTAGAAGGTTTAACGGTCTTAAGTTCCTTAATTTTTTGTTCTTCCGAAGGGAGGGTGGAAGTTAGGTCAGAATTAAGCAATCTTTCAAGGGTGAGAAGGTCTTCTTTTGGATCGAAGTCGGCATCATCAATTCCCGGTGGAATTGATTTGCTAGTAAGACAAGCTTCGATTTCTTCCAAAATGAAGTCACCTCCCTCAAAAGGAGTGAGAGAGGTGGGAGAAGTAGAAAGGATTGGTTCCAAAGTTGGGGTGGGATTGCCACTCTTGGAAATGTTCAAAAATCCAAGTACTTCTTGAGCAAACTCCTCACAAGCTACATCGATAACATCGACTCGGTTAACCGATTCAATAGTATTGTAGGAGAATGTCTTAGTATCACCAACTTTGAATGTTATGGATTGGTCATCATGTCGAAGGGTCATTTGTTCACCGTGAACATCAATCAAAGCTCGTGCCGTCCTCAAGAAAGGTCTCCCGAGAATCAAAGGAACCCGAGGATCGGCAATATAATCAACGACAACGAAGTCGGCCGGAAAGAGAAATGTTCCAACTTTCACGAAAACATCCTCGGCGATGCCGGTTGGAGTAGAAATCGTTCGGTCGGCAAGTTCAAGTATCATTCGAGTTTTAGTCAAATCCGGGAGATTTAGCTTTTCCCATACGGAAAGAGGCATTAGGTTGATGCTTGCACCGAGATCAGCCAAGGCTAAGCATTCATCCATCTCCGGAAAATCACACGGTATAAGAAATCTACCGGGGTCTCCAAGTTTTTCGGGAAACTTTTTGAGGATAACCACTGAGCAATTTTCATTCACCGGTGTCTTGATTAAGTCAATTATCTTATCTTTCTTATTGAGAAGCTTCCTAAACATTGGTGCAAATTTGGGCATGTGAAGGAGAGCATCCACGAAGCTTAGCTCGAAGTGGAGATTCCTAAACATTTCCATAAATTTCAAAGCTAAGAGATCGTCTTTTTTACGGAGTTTCTCCTTTTTAATCCTTGAAGGATAAGGTATGGTCGGTTTAGTCTTTGGAGCAACAATGGGCTCATCATTTGGGGTTTGGACCTCCGGAGGTTGGATGTTCTCGGTGCTCGGTTGCACTGTATCCTTTTTCACATCGGGTTCGTGTTCCACCACCTTAGGAAGAGAAGAAGACGGAGGTGGAACTTGAGGCCCATCATAAGAAACTCCACTTCGGGTGGTGATGGCTTTCATATCACCTCTCGGGTTAGCAACAGTGTTGCTAGGAAGAGAACCCAAGCCCGAAGTAGAGGCGGATTTGGCATTCATGAATTTGGTAAGCATCTCCGTTAAATTGGTCATTTGGTTTTGCATGTTTTGGTTTTGGTCTTGCATATTTTTCATAACCGCATCATTAGCTTTGATGTAGTTTTGAAAGTCATCCTTTGACACATCTTGTGTTTGAGGAGCCGGGGCTTGGTAAGTCGGAGCTTGGTAAGCCGGGGGTTGATAAATAGGACCTTGATTGTAATTATTCCTCCGGTTTTGATTATAACTATTTTGATTATTTCTTTGATTGTTTTGAACAGGAGGAAAACCGGGAGGTCGAATTTGATTTGCAACCATCGGAGGACGGTAACCGGTATTTCCTTGATTGTAGTTAACCGCGGCGGCTTGTGAAACGTATTCTTAAATATTGTTACGATAAACGTTGCCATCGGTGGCGGGACAATTACGGTAAGAATGAGCACCACCGCAAGTTACACAACTTTCCTCGACCGCTTTTACGGTAGTGGGAGCTTCGGATTGGTTTTTCTTATCGAGAAGCAAGGCTCTCACCATATCATTAAGTTCGACAACATCGGGTGAAACACCGAGGGTAGAAGAGCTCGTACTCACTTTGGAAACAATCGCTTTGCTTCGTGAATAACGAACTGTTAGCCTCAAAATATTAAGTCGAACAAGGAAACTCGGTCTTTATTTATTAATCATTGTAATTGGCTAGAAAGGGAGTCGGGCTTGTGATTTAAACTAATATTGTATACGTTGCGGGCTAAAGCCTAAAAACCCGAGCCGACCCAACAACACTACACCTAGGCGTCACCCTAGGTTAGTAAGAAAGTATAAATACCCTTCTCCACTCTTGGAGAGGGTGTTGGTCATTTGTATTTTTCATTTGTGCAAGTAATCTTCCATTTTCTCTCTACTTTCTCTCTTTAAAATTCTTTCTTTATCTTCTCATCTTATTTTTCTTATTCAAGTATGAAGTGAAGGTGGTTTCGAGTTACCGACATAAGGTGGTTTCTGTTACTAATGACACTTCAGGCCTCGTTCCCCAATGACAAAAGGCGTCAGATTATGACAACCCTGACCCCGCACCAGAACTATAAAATGTTTCTCCTTCAGCAGATACAACAGTTCCATCACAACAGGAGTTGGATCTTCTTTTCAGTCCTTTATACGATGAATTTTTCAATGAAGGTACTTCTCGTGTCAACAAGTCTTCTTCTCCTACCGATAATTCTGCTCCACAAGACACACACCCTTCAACGAATATTCACCCTACATCAGAACCATCAACTCCTACAAATGTTCATGCTGAGGAAAACAACGATAATCAAGCAGAATTTACCAATCCTTTCTGTACACCGGTACAAGAAAATGCTGAGTCTTCCTCACGCAATATTGGTAATTCAAATGTGCATAACTTCAATCAACCTCAAGATTCCGAATACCGATGGACAAAAGATCACCCGTTAACTCAAGTTCGTGGCAATCCATCCAATCCAGTGCAAACAAGACGACAACTTGCAACAGATCCTGAAATGTGTATGTTCGCACTCACCGTGAGTATTGTTGAACCGAAAAACAAACGGACTATGGAGGGTAGACCACTTCAACAAATAATCTACTTACATCACGGTAGATCTCAAGATAAAACGCAACATGTGAGCGGAAGGAGAAGGAATAGCGCGAAGCTATATTTCTCCTTTTGGGTCGAATGTTCCCTCGGAGCAACCTCCTATACCCACTTTATAGTTTGTTAATCAAATCGAGGTGAGCCGTAACGTCCGTAAGAGACCACAAATGGCAATTTTAAAAATCTTTGTACGATTTGGAACCACAAAGTTCAACCGGAAATTATTATGATAATACCTCAATTGAGAATATTATATTTTGGTATTTTTACCAACTTGTGGATTTTATTTCTTTTTAAGGACAACGTTTTTATATTTTTGGTTTTTCTTGTTTTATAAATATATACCAAAAAATAAATGAAAAATATTTTTGTATTTTTATAAAAATAAAAGACTAGCTCAATAGGGTAATTAATGTCTAAGATAGATGAGAGGATGTCACTTAGAAGGATAAAAGCTGTTGGCACGAAATTTCTATCGGTTAGTGATTCGTCAATAACATATGTATATAATATATAAGCAAACAATCAACCAAATACCTTTAGCCAAGGTTTGGTCAAGAGTTCACAAAATAAAATATATATACGTAACCGGAAGTATGATTCCCGGGTCGTTAAGTCCCAACGAGGCTTGAATGGAAAATCGAATGACGGATTGATGATTGATGTTTGAATATGACAAAGTTATGATTGGTTTTCTATTACTACAAGTTAAAAATGCAAAAACGATTAAATAAAACCTAAAAACGAAGGCTAGAAGGATTTAAATCTAAAATATAGACGTAAATGTAAAAACGCGAGGGCTAAAAACCTAAATTTTGTAATTTTAATCCTAAAATAATTTTTAAACTCAAAATAGATCCTAAATGACTAAAAACGAAGTTTAAAAAAAACTAGAACGAAAACGGAGGTCGTTTGACCCAAAAACGAGTCAAAAGAAAAACGTGAACCAAACCCGTTCTTTAAAAAGTGAAAACTTGCAAAAATGACCCTATGAAAAATTTAACAATTTCCCTAAAAACTATATGAAAAAAGAAAATTTTAAAAAGAAAGTTTATATTTTTTTTATTTTTTTTTATGATTTTTTAAAGTTTTTAAACAAAATAAATTATAAAAAATACTAAACGTTTACAAAAAATTCTAGAAAAATTAGAAGCAATAATGTGTAACTGCAACGTCATCCGCAAGAGGCTAAGTACCGTTGCGTTAACTGCAATTTGTGCTCAGTAATGTGGATGAGGACCAACTTAAGGATTCTGGGGCCTCAAACTACAATAAAATACCAATGTATTTGACTCTTCCATCAGCCATAGCAATCTTATGGGCAGCACTCCACCCGTACCAACATATCCATACTTGGTATCACTCATAAAGTACAGGTTTTAAAATGGTAATAATGAGTTGTACTTTGTGAGAAACTGAATACCAATTGGCTGACATGTTACTAAGCCCTTATCCCGAAGAAAGGTTATAGTATCTTCGTCAGGCGAATTATGGTATGAGATCTTTGACCCATCAGAGCTGGAGGTTCTGACAAAAAGAATCTGCTTATACCTTAATCAAACAACAACATGTAACATATTTTTTTGAAAAAAGAAAAATACAAAAAATATAAATTTCAAAATAGAAAATACAAAAACAAAAATAAGAAAATGTTCAAAAAAATTCTTTTCAGACATGTCTCTTGGAATCTGATAACATTTACATACCTAGAAATATGTTGATTAATATCTGACACGGCGTGGTAAATGAAGTCGAACAGGAGTTTCAAATGCTTCAAAACATGTCATTTCAGAATTTTTCTTATGTACATTATGGCAAATATCAGTACGTAACCGTACCCAAATAAAGGAAAGTTTATCTATAAAGATAACTATCCTAACACGAGAAATTCAACTTTTCTCGATCTTTGATCTGTTCTTTTAACAATTCATTCAAAAGTCTTGAACATCAAGAAAAACGATAGTGTTCGCATAAGTGCGCTTACCCTTAGTGTTGGAAGAGAGAAGTCTTCTAACATAGATGTGTATTGCAGAGGAATTTTTGGGAAGCTAGCTAACGTTTTTCAAAACTTTCTCACTGTACAGATCAATATCCTTTGAAAATTGTGTGTTTCAACACTCCATCTTTCAAGGGGGAAGTTTTTTGAAAACAAAGCTTAATGAGTTTGGAACATCATCACACGACCATCCTCTATGTATTCAAACCATACCGAAAAGTCTCTAATAACAACAATATAATAATGACCATTCAATATAATGATATTTTATAAAATGACTAAGTGTTCAACCACAATTTTATAATCGATTTTACAACTAGGTATCATTATTATTAGTCAAACAATTAGATTATAAAAATTAGAGGGGGAGCAAGAAGACACAGTTCTAATAATTCATGCTAATCTCAACATGTTTTCCCCCATGGCCTTTTCAAGACAAGATTTTAATCAACAGTATGTTCAAGACTAAGTTGACTTAGAATTTAAAATACGGGAAAATAGTAAATATAAAATGTGATCTAAAAGACTCAAAGTGCTATTCGTAAAAGGGTTTTGTGGTTACGATCTAATACCCTGACAACATCTTATTTCACGACTAGATTCCAGAAGACAGTAAGGTGTAAAGGTTTGGTATTTGACCTATGATCCAACAGAACCGGAGCGTGATCTACTCCAAGGACACACCATAGGTTAAAATAGCAGTCCTTAGGTATGATTTGGAGATGAATGTGTAATAAGGGAAAGAATTCCGTACTAAGATAGGAGCGAAACACTGAAACAATCACAACAAGGTGTTAGTGAGGATGTCTTGAAAAACATTAAAGGGGTTGAATAATGAAAAAGAAAAGTTATGTAAAGGGTGAAAAGAAATAAGCCCTCCACACGAACTTAGGCGATAATCGGTGGTCAATACATATGCTGTCAAGAATCCAATAATTTGATTGCTGACATTGAATAACTACGATCTTGGGACCCAGTGATGCCAATGCCAAACAACCCTTACCCAGCCATTCGGGTTTCACCAAAAGAAACTTGTCTCATTTGTCACGGAGATACACACGACTTCTATTGACTTTCTCACTCCGAGTTAGTTGATATTGAATAGGTGGCAGTCTGCTCTAGCCTCCGATTAAAAAAACTACAAACCAACAGAACGCAACTAATCGAGTCTATATCCAATAGATCATCAAAAAAATCACGATTAGGACACATTCCATGACAAACACTAAAAGCCTTGTTAAACATCATTAAGTTCCAAGATGTTGACTAAGAGTTCCTACGCGATTATCCTTGTGAATCGCTAGAACATTTAGAGTGATTACCTCTTTAGTATTCACAATGACGAATGAAATCCGCTAGAGCCACATCAGAAACAAGCTCTGGGTAGGTGACTTGCAGATTCTATTATGAATCAAAACTTGTGTCAACTGAAATTAAACGAGTAGTGCGATTCAATGTGAATCAAACTTGTTCTAGGAAATGAATTGACGGCTTAATCAGAAAGATAGTAACTATCTGATTCACTCTTACCGTGTTGTCTGCTTTGAGACGTTCCGGTAATGAGAACTAGCAAGCATGGTAAATCTAATACATCTGTGTTAGAAGACCCTACGCTTTGAGCTGGAAACCCTGTCAAGGAGATTCTTTGAATCTACCTGATCACAGGTACAGTATTTATACTAAAAACGGTCCTACGGAACCGAAGTTTAATCTAACCAAATCCGTACGAATGACAAAGCCATATCGACTACCCCGCTTTATTTGTTAACGTGTTTTATTCTGGATACATAAAGAAGGAGATGGTGATGCCTCATGTCCAGCTGAAGTCGGATTTCATTTACCACATGCTCATGCTCAATCTACAAAGACATACTATAAGCATCAAGATTCAAGAATCATGAAAGCTCAAGAATTAAAGACAAAGACTTCCGCACAAACTCTGATATACAAGATCTTCCTTCAAAGATATTAAAGTCCTATCAAAAGGATATTGTTAGCAAGCTTTCAAAATGATGCAAAGCTATTGACATGTTGTCAAGACACAAGATCGCAAGGTGTCAAAGACGATCAAGATTGGAAGGGACAAATATTTAATGATCTTGGAATAAAAGACAAAGGCTCAAGATCAAATATCACAAAGCAAGAAGGAACAAGCCTACAACAAGATAAAGACCAAAACAAAGACTCAAGAACTAAACGACAAAGCAATCTCAATAAGTCCAAGGAAGTAAGATTCAAAGACCTCGCTTCGGGGGAGATTGTTAGCCTCAAAATATTAAGTCGAACAAGGAAACTCGGTTTTTATTTATTAATCGTTGTAATTGGCTAGAAAAGGGAGTCGGGCTCGTAATTTAAACTAATATTGTATACGTTGCGGGCTAAAGCCCAAAAACCCGAGCCGACCCAACAACACTACACCTAGGCGTCACCCTAGGTTAGTAAGAAAGTATAAATACCCCTCTCCACTCTTGGAGAGGGTGTTGGTCATTTGTATTTTTCATTTGTGCAAGTAATCTTCCATTTTCTATCTACTTTCTCTCTCTAGTTTCCCTCTCTAAAATTCTTTCTTTATCTTCTCATCTTAATTTTCTTATTCAAGTATGAAGTGAAGGTGGTTTCGGGTTATCGACACGAACTTTAGATTTGCTCTCGATGATGGCTAAGCAATCTCGAGGCATTTTGTCTAAAAAATTACCACCCACGGCGGAATTCAACGAATATTGATCATTAGAGTTCAAAGCATTGTAGAAAGTATCGAGTTGATGTAATTCCGAAAAACCATGATGTGGGCATGCACGAAGGAGATCCTTAAATCGGTCCCATGCCTCAATAAAAGATTCATCAAAACGTTGTCGAAAATTGGTGATTTCATTTCGAAGGTTTGTTGTTTTGTAGGGAGGAAAAAATTGGTTGATAAACTTTGAAACAAGATCATCCCAAGTAAGAATTGATCGAGGGGGTTCTTTTTCGAGCCAAATCCGGGCGGCCCCCTTGAGGGAAAATGGAAAAAGCATAAGCTTATACGACGTATTCGGAACGTTTGGGAACTTCAACGTAGAAGTGATCTTGTTGAAATATCGAATGTGAGCATGATGATCTTCTTTATCATGTCCGAAAAATTGTTTATTTTGCACAAGAGTGAGCAAACCATGTTTAAGCTTAAAGTTGTCCGCGGTGATCGCGAGAACAACGATTGTTTCCTCGTAACCCTCGGTGGGTGCTTGGAGCAATTGCGCCATAGTACGTTGATCGGCCATCGTAACTACGGGAGGAGCTTGATTTTCAATAGGTTCTTCAAGATTAAATGGTTTAATATTCGGTGTTACTTGTTGTTCAGGACGGTTACGGGTAGAAGAACGAGTGCGCATGCATTAATTATGAATAAAACACAATATTTTTGGTAATCGGAAGTTAAAAGTCCACTACGCACAAGAGAGCGGAAGGAATTAGCACGCCGAAGCGATTTAAAAGCGTTCTTCTTTTTTGGGTGATGTTCCTTGGATCAATCCCTCCTTATACCCCCCTTATAGTTTATAATTCAAAGGTGAGCCGATTATAATGATTAACAACACGATTTGTTTTGTTGGTTTTTCAATTTTTTTGGTATTGCAAATACTTTAGGAAAAGTATTTATAATGATTTTTGTGTTTTTATATAATGAAAAAGAAAATCAAGAAAATAAAATATTTTCGTATTTTTGTATTTTATATATTCACAAAATAAGCAATACACTTCACGGAGAAGGTTCTCCAAGCACTAATCTTCAAACGTACACAATATTCGTTTCACAACCTCCCCGGCAGCGGCGCCAAAAATTGATTAATGGATTCTCACATATATATAATAATACATATATAAATAAATAAATCACAAATATCAATGATAAGATTTCAAGAGGCTTTTTAAAAGGATAATTACTTTTACCCAAAGTAAAATCCTAAAAAGCTTCCCGGGTCGTGTCCCGACGAGGTGCGAATTTGAAAATCGAGGTAATGTTTATTAAACAATGCTTGAATATGACAAATTGGATTTGGATTTCTATTTCTATAACTAAAATGTTAAAACAAGTAAAGGCAAACTAAAAACGAAAGCAATTAAGGCTAAAACACTAAAAACGATAACGGGATTCAAACCCCGTTCTTTAAAAACTCAAATTCTAAAATTTTAACCCTACAAATGAAATTTTAATTTTTATAAATCCTAAATGATAAAAAAAAAAATTAAAAAGAATTATATTTTTTTGACTTTTATATTTTTTATTATGAATTAAAAACTATTTTACTCTAAATTAAATATTAAAAATACTAAACTAAATCATAAAAATCTGAAAAATCACAAAAAGTACTTTTAACAATGCTAATCCTATGAAAAATGAAACGGGGCCAACAACTTATCTAAATAAGTTGTAAATAAGCCAAAAAGGCTGATAAGCTTAAAAGGGAAAAAGGGTCTTAAATAATAAATTGTGCAAAACTCTAAAGGCTTTTAAATTTAAATTTCTAAACTAAAAATGCTAATAAGCTTAAATAAGCTCCAACCCAAGTTAAATAAGCTAACAAGAACTTAAACCTAACATATTAAGAAAATCTAAGCACAAATTAAGCAATCCTAATAGCTGAAAAGCTCAAATAAGCTAATAAGCAGTTAGGTCAAAACCTACTAACCAAACAGCCTACAAGGGGCACTTTCTAGCTTATTTTTAAGCTAGGAAATGGATCCTTATGGCTTAATGACTTATATCTCTAAAAAGCTTATCCTATAAGCTACAATAATCAGCAAAGAAGAAGGAGTTTGAAAATCAATTAAGTTATGAAAAGGTCTTATGAAAAAGCTGTTTCACTCAGTATGTGCTTAGTTTTACAAATTTTTAAAAAGACAGAATGGCTTATTGCAGCCTTGATTTTAAGCTAGTAAATAAGCTTTAAAGACTAAAATAAGCTAAAACGGATCAAGCTTATAAACCAATGATCTTATACAATGAATTTCATAACTTAAAACTAATTTTAACTAATCTAATCTTAAGCTTGAAAAGTGTACTTTTTTTAAACTTAAAAACTAACACAAAACCTTGACAGATTTGAGTATAAATTCAAACCACAATTGCACACTTAAACTACTCTAATCCTACTGCATTCTTAGGCATAAACAAGCATGAAAACATAAATTATAAGCA
>BQNB010074985.1:0-31615 GCA_026074375.1 Tanacetum coccineum | reverse complement strand
TAATATATCTCATTCCTATATTAATGAGATAATTCTAGAATATAACTATAATTCCTTAATTACATTAATCACGTCTAAAAATAACATCAGCAGATTCTATCTCTGTCAGCAGAAACAAGAACATGACCAGCAGAAACATAATCAGCAGGAACGACTTAATGCCATCAGCAGAAATGAATATCTCTAACAGCAGAAACAACACTTAGTCGTTTTTCAATTATTCCCAACATTTTCCTATGATATTCACAAAATAGTAAAGCTTATATAATTCTTAACAAACAAACCATGAAAGTCTAAGAGTCCTTAAATGTGACATTCAATGAAACTCCTCCCCTGCGTAAAACATCACCTTTGGATTATGATGATTTAGTCGAAGAAGAAGCTATTAAGGTTAGTGAAATAAAAACCTTAGATAATGATGTCGAAGATGAGCCTTTAGAAAGAAATGAAATTATTAATATTAAAGAATCTAAAAGCCATCCACTAGAAAATGTTATAGGTAATTTAAATCAAAGAACTCTTAGATCACAAGCTCAAGATAAAAGTAATTTCTTTTGTTTTCTTTCAACCATAAAACCTAAAAATATAAATGAAGCTTTAAAAGACAAAAGTTAGATAATTGCTATGCAAGAAGAATTAAATCAATTCACCGCAAATGATGTTTGAGAGTTAGTTCCAAATCCTAAGTCTATTACCGTTATAGGAACTAAATAGGTATATAGAAATAAGCTTGACGAAAATGGTGTCGTGTCTAGAAATAAAGTTAGATTAGTCGCCCAAGGTTATAATCAACAAGAATGAATTGATTATGATGAAACTTATGCACCCGTAGCTAGATTAGAATCCATAAGAATTTTATTAGCTTATGTGTGTGAATTAGATTTTAAATTATTTCAAATGGATGTAAAAAGTGCATTCCTTAATGGTTTTATCAATGAGGAGGTATACGTGGTATAACCTCTAGGATTCGTTGATTTCGCAAAACCTAATCATGTTTATAGACTCAAGAAAGCTTTGTACGGACTTAAACAAGCTCCTAAAGCTTGGTACGATATATTAAAATCCTTTCTTATCAAACATGATTACAATATGGGAATGGTAGATAACATACTTTTTACAAAGAAGAAAAATTCTAACCTCATCATTGTTCAAATATATGTCGATGACAGTATATTCAGTTCAACTTGTCAAGAATTGTGTGATGATTTTGCCAAGATCATGCACGACGAGTTTGAAATGAGCATGATGGGCGAACTAAACTTTTTCTTAGGATTACAAATAAAACAATTAGAAGATGGTATATTTTTTAGTCAATCTAAATATATAAAAGAAATGCTTAAGAAATTTAGACTAGAAGACTCTAAACCAATTAAAACACCTATGTCCTCGGATACGAAACTCATGAAAGACGAAGAAGGTGAGTCTGTGGATAGTACTAAATATAGAGGTATGGTAGGTAGTTTATTATACTTAACGGCAAGTAGGTCCGATATCATGTTTAGTGTTTGCCTTTGTGCACGCTTCCAAGAGGATCCCAAAACCTCTCATATTAAAGTGGTTAAACGTATCTTCTTATACATTAAAGGCACTACGCACTTAGGATTATGGTATCCTAAGGGTTCCAGCATAGAAGCTGTAGTATATGTCGACTCTGATCATGCGGGATATTATGTGGACCGAAAAAGCACTAGCGGTATTTGTACGTTTATGGGATGTTGTTTAACATCTTAGTTTTCGAAGAAGCAAACTGCTCTTGCTATATCCACTACCGAAGCCGAATACGTAAGCGCCGGAAAGGCATGTCAACAAGCACTATGGATGAAACAAGCTCTCATCGACTACGACATTCTGTAGGTAACCCAAAAATACTTTCACTTCACCATTGTTGAACAAGAAAATAAGAAAGGAGATATGAAGAATTTTAGAGAGAGATTAGAGAGAGAAAGTAGAGAGAAGAAAAAGAGAAAGAGAATGGTTGATTACAAAATAAGAGAAATACAAAATGAACCAACACCCTTTCCACACTTGAAGAGGGGTATTTATACTTACACCATGAGGCTTACATGCCTATAGGCTTTCTACGGGCCAGGCTTGAGATTACTTGGGATTACTTGGGCTTTAGTCCATAACACGTGACCGATTAGATTACATAAACGAGCCCGTTTACCCTTTCTAGCCTATTATAACATTACATAAATAAAGATCGAGACCTAATATTCATAATGAACAGACTTCATTGTTCGACTCAATATTTTGAGGCTAACAATCTCCCCTGAAGTGAGTTCATTGTGACACTCCTTTATGAGATCAAATGAGATTACTTTTGTCGTTAAGTTCTTATGATCTTGGTCTCCGTCTTTGTTGTAGGCTTGTTCCTTCATGATGTGTGATCTTTGATCTTGAGCCTTTGTCATTGTCTTTCGACTTCGTCTTTACATCCGAGATCTTTAAATCTTTATCCTTCAGTCTTGATCGTCTTTGCCACCTTACGATCTTGTGTCTTGACCAACATGCTCATACTTTGCATCATCTTGAAAGCTTGCTAACAATCTCCCTTGATAGACTTGATATCTTAAAGGAAGATCTTGTTTATCAGAGTTTGCGGAAGTCTTTGTCTTTAATACTTAAGGTTTCTTGATTCTTGAATCTTGATGCTTATAGTATGTCTTTGTAGTTTGAGCATGAGCATGTGGTAATGAATCCGACTTCAGCTGTAATGGGATACCGCCACCACCGTATAACCTGCACGTTTACGTTAGTGATAATCAACAGATATGGACGAATATGGCTTTGTCATTCGTCAAGATTCGGTTGCATTAACCTCCGGTTCTGTGAGGACCATTTTACAGTATAAATACTATACTTGTGATCAGGTAGGTTCAATTTTGGAAGAACCTCCTTGACAGAGTTTCCAGCTTAAAGTGTTAGATCCTCTAACGCATATGCATTAGATTTACCGTTCTTGCTTGTTCTCAATACTAGAACGTCTCAAAGTAGACAACATGATATTAGTGAATCGGTTAGTTACTATCTTACCAATTGAGTCATCAATTCATTTACGGGAACAAGTTTGATTCACATGGAATCGCACCATCGTTTCTTTCTAGTTGACACAAGTTTGATTCATATAGAATCGCACAAGTCACCTACTAAGAGCTTGTTTGATGTTGTCTCAAGCAAGATTTCCATCTTCACGGTGAATTCTTAAGTATCATTTGGATGTTCTGGAAAAATCACAAGGATAATGCGTAGGACTCTTGTTAATAGCTTATGAACTTGATGATGTTCAACAAGTGTTTGTAATGGAATGTATCCTAATGAGATTTATTTTATTCATCTCTTGGCTCTAGACTCGATTTGTGCATTTTGGTTTTAGTACTCTAAGGCTGGAGCAGACTGCCACCTATTTAATATCAACTAACTCGGAGTGAGAAAGTTAATAGAAGTCGTGTGTATCTCTATGACAAATGAGACAAGTTTCTGTTGAGAGAATCTCAAATGGCTGGGAAGGGTTATGCATTGCATCACTAGGTCTATGATGTCATTCTTTAATATTAGAATTCATCTTTGTGAAAACTGATATATTATGTATTGACCCGGTTTCTGCCTAAGGTATAGGGAGGGCTTCTTTCTTTTCACTTTTTATCCTTACATTTCTTTTTCATTCTTCAACCCCTTCGATGCTTACCAAGACGTCATTACTAACACCTTGTTGTGATTGTTCCAGTGTTAGCTCAATCTTAGTCGGCATTATTCTCTTATACTCATTCATCTCCAATCATACCTAAGGACTGCTATTTCTAACTATGGATTGTCTTTGGGTAGATCCCTCCGGTTCTGGTTGGATCATAAGACTAATACCTAACCTAACCACCTTATGACTTCAGAATCGTTGTGAATTAAGATGTTGTTGGGTATGAGATCATAATCATAAAACCTTTTTCGAAGAGTTTCAAACACTTTGAGTCGATTAGATCACTTATTATTTTCAAGATGACAGTTTAATTACATTTCTCCCCTTATTTTTTAATACTAATTCATTTAGTTTTTGAAATACCATGTGATTAAAATTTATCATGAAAATTATGTGGGAAAAATATTATTAGCATGAATTATATGGAACATTAACTTGCTCCCCCTTAATTTTACATATGTTTGACACCAAAAATAATGATACCAAGTTGTAAAATAAATATAAAATTGAGGGTTAGCATTGTTGAGCACACAATTTTGAGAGATTATGAATTTTCATTGAAGAATTCTTGAAAAATTATGCTCAACCACTAAATCATCTTATAACATACAATCTATTGAGTAGTCATTATTATTGCAGACTTGTTATTAAGAGATTTTTGATAATGTTTTGAATACATAAAATTGTCATGTTATGATGTATCCAAAATCATTAAAACCTTGTTTTTTGAAAAACTCCCCCTCAACCATTGACTCATTTTGAAGATGACACCAACTGTAGAAGAATTGTCGTGTAAAACTTTATGAGGGATGAAGTGTTGAACACGCAATTTTGAAAGATTTTGAATTGTCATTGAGAAATTCTTGAAAAATTGTGTTTAACATTTTGAAAAACATCATGTTAGAAGACTTCTCTTCTAACGCTAAGGATAAGCGCACTGAAGCGTACACTCTCCTTTGTTGTTTGGGTCCGAGTTGCAATATGAGAGCAATTACAAGTCATAAAGAAATTAGAAATGACATGTTTTGAAAGCATTTGAAACTCCTGTTCGAACTTCATTTACACGCCCGTGTCGATGTTAATCAACATTTCTAGGTACGTAAATGTTATTGATTCCAAGAGACATGTCGAGAAGATTCTTTTTGTGAAACATTTGATTTTTCTAATTTTGTATTTGCTTTTTGAAATTTTATATTTTTATATTTTTCTTTTTTATAAAAATATTTACATGTTGACCTCAGCATTGTAATGTGATGGTGGAATAGTAATTCCAACTCTTGTCATGATGTAGCTGTCTTGTTTGCTGGAGGAACAACTTTTGGAACTAGCTTTGAACTTGACGATTCATTGCTGTGGTCGTGAATTCCGAGTTCTAAACTGTTATGATCAGAAGTCATTGCTTGTTCATCAGATCAAAATTCCTTGAAGTCCTGTTTTCTGAGATATCAGTCTTTTCAGCAACGAAACTCGGAGTCTTTCCTTTTTAGGATTGAAAGATCTACATGCACTTAATTTAAGAGTACCTTTACTGACATCAAGAGTTTGTTCGCATTCATATTGGTTAGTAATATCTTCATTTGAACCATTTGGGGGTTTACTGTCAACCTTAGTTATGCTAGAGGTGAATATCTTTCCATTAGGAACCTACCTAAGACCAATAGATCTAGGAGTTATTGTTTTCTCATGCACAGCGGAAGTCTTTTTGATTGAAAACCTATGTCCTTTTGGGATCTGTCTTTTTGGTTTATTTGCAACACTTATTTGCTCTACGGGTTTGTTTCTGTTTGTTTTCTTATTAGATGGAACCTTAGCACGCGAGTTGACTTCATTCAGGAATTTTGTTATACAATGATTATGATTTGCATTAAAGACACATTTCTGACATGTCGAGCAAACAAAATGTTTGGAGTCAGAAAAATTTCTAGAATTCCTAGAGTGTTCTGCTATGGGCACAGTCTTTGTCGTTACGCAACTACTCTTAGATGCAGGCCAATTCCTAGAGTTTTGGTTATTAATCCTAGGTTTTGGTTTGCTATCATTAGCTGTGCTTTGTGATCTAGCATAAGGCATCACACTAGGTCTTGAATTCCTATCGCGTTCTTGTGTCTTTTTCTTAGCTTCCTCTAGGTAGTGGTTATGAACCATGTCATTTAAGCTATACATAGATCAGCCAGGTGCAATCATGTGATGAGGTTTTGCAACAACATATTCTCTTTCCGTAGGCAAAGAATGAGTAGTGACTGGTTTTGACAAATCGTATTGACATTAACTTGGGAGGCAAACCGTGGCTTTGAAATTCTAGGTCGTTCAGAATTAAACGCAGTCAGTTGTCTGACAGCTGATTGGTTTCTATGTGGTTGTAAAACCGGTTTCCCTAAGATTGATGATTTTGCAAACCTGTATTCACACTATTTCTTGTTAATTTTCTTAACTCGTTTTTTAATGCCGCAATTGCAAATCCTTTTTCCTGAAGTTGAGCTTTGAAGTCATCATTTTTTGTAATCAAAGAAGTTGTGTGTTCTATGTTCCTAGCTCTCGTTGTTTAGATAGAATCATATAGTTCTTTGTAATGCTTTTTCAAAGTCTCATTTTCCTTAAGTAATTTAGCACCTTTATGTTCCAATAACCTTTAAGTTCCAATTTGACTGTTATTGTTCCAAGTACATCTCTGTCGTGTTTTAACATTGGCTACTTTACTTGTACACTTTTAAAAATTGACACATGTTGGCACCGTTACTTTTAAAGCTTTGAGTTTCGACATTTAAGATCAAGATAAACACAATGTTCTCCAGTCTTAAAAAACTCTATTTTTGAAACTGGGCAACGATCTTTTGAGATAAATATTTTCAGATTCGAGAGATTGATATTGAGAGATCAGTTGTCTGGGTTAATCAGAATTAATATTAGCAGAGCAATAGGACAGTGTCAAGACATTGTTTAAGCATTTCAGGTCCAACCTCTCCTTCATTATGATCAGGTTTCCCCAGTATGCTGTTGTCCGTACAAAGACATTTGATTTTTCAGCAGTCATTGTTACCTCACCATAGGCTCTTCATACATATATGGAGGTCTAATATCTGCATCATCAGATTTGTCGATTCCTTCCCTGATCTGCTGCTTGTATCCTGCTCTTTTGATTATGTCCTATTATTTTCTATGTCAACCAAACTAGCATCCAATGCTTTATACGTATCAACCTTTCCCTTTGTTGTCTGCATCTGTCTTTCATTCACCCTAGTGTCATACTCTTTTTTATGCAGTGCTCTTTCATCAATCGACTTCTTAACAAATTCCATGTGTTGCATCAGTGTATCATAGAATTCTGGAATCTCGAGTTGAGTGTATTGTAGAAAATAGTTGTGTGTCATGACAACATATTCATCATCCAAATAAATCTGTGACTTGATGAACATCTGAAACTGTGTCTCGAGTACTTTAAAAGAAGCTATGGATCCAATCTATTGAAATTCTTCGTTGTCAAGTGCTTTCTAGATGATCCTATGTTACGGTAGACATTGTGCCTGTAAAGTCTCTAGATCTATGTACCAAAGAGTGAGTCGCAATGCGCGTTTTGGAATCATAACACAGTTTCGAGTTCCTTTTTAAGTAGTTTTGTTTTGAAAGAGAGCTTGTAGGTGTGGAATAAGTCGTCAAAAAATACCATGCAACTTCTTTTGCTTCTTGTCTTTAAATTTATTGCAATGAGTTGTTCCTTCATCCGAATATGAACACGAAGATAAAGTAGTCTTTCGTTTCCATTTCTTACCCGTGATGCTGAAAGGGGTGAAAATTATTTGTAGGAATCTTAATTTAGGTAAAGTTGATTCTGTTGTTGTGGATTGAAATCAATTAACGTTCATAGGATTTTACAAATCTATGATTTAAACTGAGAAAAGAAATGGAATTTTTTCGGGATTTTACAAAATCAAGAAGAAACTATGAAACAATGATTAATTGTTGTTTAAATCGTTGTTGAAATTGAAGTACGTGAGCTTTTGTAACGATTAATAAGCTTAAAACGACCAACGATCGAAATTCTTAACAACGAACGTGAGCTCAAAAGTAAAAAATTGAAAACTAAATATGTAAACTAAAAAAATACACAAAAATTAAAAGTTTAAACATGTGAAAAAGTGCGAAAAGTTTAAAAGTAAACGGTTCTAATTAATCTTGCTTTAAAGAAAAGTTATTAATAGTAAACTATTTAAAACCTAAAGGTTAAAAATGAAAACTGTTGAGAAGTTGAGGGGCCAAAAGTGTAAAATTCAAATTATAATAAATAAAAAACGTGTTTCATTTAAATCTGTTTTTCTCATTCTTCATTCTCATACGTCTCAAAATTTATAAACTGAAACGATTTTATTTTAGTTCTTGCGAGTTTGTACGGTGATCGTCGGTAACATGTGAATATACCACGATGATTGAAACGAGTCACGATCGCAAATGGTATATGGAAGAAGTCCCGTAGTTAATCGACACTCGAAACCGAAAAACCCGAAAATTACTTAGTTGTTCAGTTCACACTATCTTCTTAGTTTATAACAACCCGTAATTTTCATCAATGTAACTATCCATATATTAAATTAGATGCACTGTAATATTCCAACTATAATATCTACCACCTTTTACAGGAATCTTTTACTTTATCTCATTATACAATGTATCTTCGATCTCCTAAAGTAAACGAGCTCACGCAACCTACCTATGTCATCTATATCTATGTTTATATCATGTAATACCATTCCTAATATGTCAAGTCTATATCTTCAATATCTCATTTCTTACCAAGGTACATTAACCATTTCGTACCATTTACCATGAGTATATCAAAACAGACTTTATTCATTAACGTTTATATCGAAAACCCTAATTATATGTAATGTTTACTAAACATATAAAATGAATGTGCAAAGCCTTCCAAGCATGTTGTACGAATATACAATATACAACATTTAATATCATTTCCTCCTACAGCAGTTAACACATTTCAAAAATGCCCAATGTACAAGTTTAATAATGCATAGAAAACCCCAAACTAGCTCATTTACCCTCCTAAATCACGTTAGTTTCTATACTAGCCTACTTTAGCACAAGGTACAACACTTAATGGGTAACCATTCTAAACCTAAACCCTAAACCTGTCTATAAATCTAAAAAAACCCTAGATCTAAAATTCTAAACCTAAAACCATTAAATTTACTTTAAACCAAAAACTAAACCCTAAACCTAATCCTAAACTTAACCTCAATCCTAAACCGTCAATCCAAAACCCGAAAATTCGTAATCCTAAACCCTAATGCTATCCTCTAAACCCTAACCCTAACGGCGAATTAAACCATAAAACCCTAAACCGAAACCCTAAACTGACTCATAGACTCAGTTCCACCGCATTTTAAATTATTAAAAAGCTAAGCTAGCAACCTAGCACCTCAACCACCTCTATAACCTCACCACCATGTCACCAAGCAAGCACACAAGCACATCCATCACCTCCTTGTAAGCTACTACCACTACTTGCACTCCAAACACCCCCTCGTCACCTCTTGGTACCCAAAACCACCTCCATACCTTTCCACCTTTCATAGCTACCCTCCTAGCTCTCAAGAGAACTCATCATACTAGCCTGCATTATCATTATCTACAACCCTTGGTCCAACTCTAAGCCCTAACCTTGGCTACCCATTATTTTGAACCCTATATAAGCCAAATCCAAGCAACCCTTTCAAACACACCAGTCAAATTTTTCATCACAATAACACAAATAGAGTTTCTAGCCCAGCATAAGGTAAGAATTATAAGTCCTCTAAGATCAGAATAGAAGAGCCAAGAATCAAGAAAAGAAACCCTTGAGTTGTTGGTCTAGTGTAGAACCTCAAACAACCCATTTCGACCCATTTTAGCTCAAGTAAGCTCAAAATCTTGTTCAATAAGCTCATGATCTGTTTTAGAACTTTATTAAGCCGCCTTGTTAGATTCTATATAAACTCTTGTTATGATCCCTTGAACCCTCAAACCCTCCGTGCGTTTGTTTTTTATAAAACCCTAAAAATGACCCGTTTGATTTTTCCTAGCTTACAATCTTTTTTCTAAACTTTTGTACTAAGAACATCTTATTTTTAGCTTATTCTAATATGCATAACCTACAATATCATTTGGAAAACCCTAAAATGAAGAGCCTGCATGGCATCTTTTGGACTTTGATTGTAAATCATTTCAATTCAAGGGGTATATACCGTAACTATTTAGAAATAACAAGTACACAGGGTAATCCTGCCTATATTCCTAAAGTTCATCTAACTATAAAGGACCTATCCTGCAAATGTTTTCAAAAGTTAAAAGGTTTAATTTATATAACTAGTATATATAGAAGGACTAAACTTGTAAAAGTTTATAAAACTAAGGTATATATTGGCCTTTCCGGATACATAAAAAATATAGAATTAATAATATTTTTATATAAAATTATAAAAATTATATATTAATATTATAAGACTTATTTTATAAAACCCGATACATTATCGATTATTAATCAACGATTGAGGCGCATTATAAAACAATTACTTATATAATTACAATGTAAGGTATCATCAGACTAAGCTTTTTAAAAAACTTAAAAATCTTATCGTATCACTTTACTAGGGAATTTCATTGAAGGGGTTCCCATAAGGTTTTGAGATTTAGAGCGAGTTGTTGGGAGTTTACGATTTAAAGAGCCCTAACTCCTCAAACGATCCTAACATGGCCTCCGCATTATGAAGCCCCGAACAGTGAATACAAATTTCCATAAATTAATAAATCAAGACAGTACTTACGTTAAACTTTATGAAGCGTTTGAAACATAAACCATCACCCTAAGACTTTGACATATTACCCCTAGTAGCGAGAACGTGGCCGTTCCTTTCACTTGATAATACTTTGCCATCAATCAGATATCCCTGTTAAGGTGGATTCAGAGCCTCACATGTAAAGTCTTCATAATGTTTTTCATAAACCCGCGAGGGGGATACATGATAAAAGCATAATACAAGTATTTTCATAAACCCGCGAGGGGGATACATGCTATAAACCATGAATACGAGTGTTTTTCCAACTGTATGTTATCCTGATATATTATTGCCTAAGTCCTTACTTTTGCCATTAAGACCCCACTATCATGAACCGTTAATTACTTTTCGGAGTAAGCGCGAATGCTGTGAATAGATCTATTTGGGACTGAACTCCCCCGTTGGTGTACCTATACTTTCTGGTAACCAAACGCACTTCATTTGAATCACTATGCGGGTGTTTGGCAAAGGCACCCGTTGGGGCAACTTCTTGTGATTATTGATTATCTCAAGGTCTCGGTGTCATGAGCTTAGGGCAATAATACTGTTTTCTATAATAATTGTACTCATTGCAATTATTACACTTATGGGTGTATAACATAGTAACCCACTATTGAACTTGTATTCAAACTGTTTAACATAAACCTATGAATTTCACTCAACCTTTGTGTTGACTTTTTAGCATGTTTATCTCAGGTAACTGAGCATCTTATGGCACGAAGTGGCACGGACTTGAAGATGGCTAAACTGTTATCATTCAAACTTTATGTTTCTAGATTTTGGGATCTCTCTTCTTGTAAAACTCTGATGAATAAATGAATGATAACTAAATTTTACAAAAACGTCTCTTTATGAGTCGTTTTCTATGATTATGACTGTTGTACTATGAAATAATACCCCAGATTAGCTTCCGCTACTATATTTGTCAAAATGGGGGTATTATAGATTGGTATCAAGAGCCACAGTTATAGAGAACAAGGTTGAAACCTTAACTATAAATACTTTTCTTTTTCCATCCAAGAAAGTCCTCCGTACACTACATCTCCCGAATAGTATGTAAAGTACATAACTATTATACTATTATATAAATAACTTATGTTATTTACCGCTACGTTGTTAACAGAATGATGACTTCTCCTAACCACCATACTTCCGATATTGAGGATGCTTTTTCCTCTAACTTTCCAGACTATATCCCGGCTTCCTCGGACTATGTCCCAGCTTTACTAGGAAATACTTGTTCTAGATCTTCAAATAACTCATTTGGTTTAGTTCTAAAAGCTTCACCAACTCTTTCACTTTTTCATGACGACCCCTATATGAAGGTCATGCAAGCATATTATGCTAAAGAATCACCTATTCCACCGCCAACTATTGTGCCTCCATCTTCAATGATATCTCCAATGTTTAATTCTCAAGAATTCTTTCTTCCTGAGGAATTATTACCACTTAAGAAACGAGGCCGTGACCGATCATCCTCCTCTATTTCTGACCTACCTCAAGCATTTGAGATAGGAGAAAACTCTCATAAGACAAGTCTGGAACGTCACGAGGAGCAAATTGAGAAAATTTTGAATCACCTAGATGAACTTTCTCTCGACCGCATTGAGCACATAGAAGACAAAATAGAAGGTCTTGGAAAAGGTCGGGTAATCATACAACAAGATTTTGACAATCTAGAAGCTGAACTTCGAGAGTCTCATACTCAAATTGCTAAACTTCAAAGAAAGCAAATGGGAAATAACAACAAGATTGCTTTGGCTCGCTTTAGGATTGCTAATCTAGAACAAATCATCGAAGATATCTAAGTTCGTCACCAAGCAGATAAGGAAAGTCTTCTGGATGCAATCTATGAACACAAGAACAGCCATGAAGGACCATCGGACTACTAGATTAGATACTAGTTATAGCATTTGATAGAACCTAGCTACAGGATGTTTGGTATAAATAACAACACTTGTCAAATTTTGACTATGTACAGTACAAAGGCAAGTTGTTCATGATATAATACAATGGTGATCCCGTTATACCTTGTTGTTTCATATTACCGATTTATATTATTCATCCTATATCCAAACCTGGAGATAACGATACATGAGAAATTTTAATAATATGCATCATTATCTTCGTCTTCATCATTATGAATCTTACCATGACCCTTAGAAAATAAACTAATAGGTTAGATGCTTGTTAGAATTCATATCAAATAAGTATTTATGATTTCAATATCACTATTGTTAAAAATGCTTAAAGTTCAAAAATAAGCATTGCATTTTAAGCATTTTAAGACTTGTGATATCATTCTTATTACATGTTGTCTTATGTTGATCAAATGCCTCCCAAAAAGACATCAATATCTGAAGCACCAGCCATGACTCAAGCTGCCATTAAGAAACTAGTTGCTGACAGTGTTACCGCAGCTCTGGAAGCACAAGCTGCAACAATGGCAAATGCTAACGATACCAATAGGAACACCGGAGAAAAAGAAGCTCTTGTAGCAAGAAAGTGTAGCAACAAAGAGTTCATGAGCTGCCAACCTATCAACTTTAAAGGTTCAGAAGGACCTGTTGGACTTATCCGCTGGTTTGAGCGAACTGAATCAGTGTTTTCCCGTAGCAACTGTACCGAAGATTGCAAGGTGAAGTTTGCTACTCATACTTTAACTGAAGAAGCTCTTTCCTGGTGGAATTCTTTTGCCCAACCTATAAGGATAGAAGAAGCTTACAAGATTACCTGGGTTGAATTCAAGAAGCTTTTATTAACGAAGTACTGTCCCCGAACTGAGGTCCAGAAGATGGAAGATAAATTTTACCATCTGACTGTGAAGGGGAATGATCTCAAGACATATGTGAGAAGATTCTAGGATCTGGCAACCTTGTGTCCCACTATGGTGCCAGATTCTGAGAAAATGATGGAAGTTTTCATCGGGGGATTGTCTCGAAGTATTGAAGGGAATGTTACCGCCTCTAAACCTCAAACTCTAGAGGAAGCCATTAACATAGCCCAAAGGGTAATGGATCAGGTAACTTAGCACACTCCGGTGCAAGTATCAAGTGATGACAAACGAAAGTTTGACGACATAATAACTTTCAACAACAACAACTATCGGAACACCTACACCAACAACTGCTACAATAATCACCAACCACAACAGAATAGAAGATAGGAAATCTTCAGGTCTTATGCTGTCACCCCAACTGAAAATAATGGGTATACTAGAAACCGTCCCTTGTGTAAGAAATGCACTCTGCATCACCTAGGACCTTGAACTGTCAAGTGTAATACTTGCAACAAGGTGGGCCATCTGACCAAGAACTGTAGAAATAAAGGGCCAGCTAATCTGCTACCAGTGACAGTTACTTGTCATGCCTGTGGAGAGAAAGGGCATTATGCAAATCAGTGACCACCAACAACAATGCCCAGGGAAGAGCCTACAAGCCGAGGGATAGGAATACTCACCAAGACCCGAACGTAGTCACGGGTATGTTCCTTCTAAACCAACATCTAGCTAGAGTATTATTTGATTCTGGAGCCGATAAAAGCTTCGTATCCATATCTCTTGCCTCTATGCTAAATATTCCACCCATTACAATAGATACCTTTTACAATATCGAAATAGCTGACGAAAACCTAGTAAGCACAAACACAGTTATTCATGGTTGCACCCTGACCTTGTTAAACCAACCTTTCGAGATTGATCTTATGCTGATTAAACTCGGTAGTTTCGACGTCGTCATTGGTATGGATTGGTTATCTAAGTATCATGCTAGAATTATCTGTGATGAGAAAGTCGTCCACATCCCCATCGACGGTGAGACTTTGATCATCCGAGGTGATCAAAGTAAAACCCGACTAAATCTCATATCCTGTATAAAAACCGAAAGATATATATCCCGAGGTTGTCAAGTTTTCGTAATCCAAGTAATGGAAAAGAAGTCAGTCGAGAAAAGACTAGAAGATATCCCAGTAGTTAGAGAATTCCTAGATCTTTTTCCTTAAGATCTACCTGGCCCTCCTCCCATTCGCTAAGTAGAATTCCAAATTGATTTAATTCCAAGAACAACACCTGTAGCCCGAGCACCCTATAGATTAGCTCCTTCAGAAATCCAAGAACTATCTAACCAACTTCAAGAGTTATCAGATTGAGGTTTTATCCAACCAAGTACTTCGCCTTGGGGAGCTCCTATCTTGTTTGTCAAAAAGAAAGACGGATCTTTCAAGATGTGTATCGATTATCGAGAGTTATATAAACTTACAGTAAAGAATTGTTACCCATTACCCAGGATTGATGATTTATTTGACCAAATTCAAGGTTCGAGTGTCTACTCGAAGATTGACTTAAGATCAGGCTATCATCAACTAAGAGTTAGGGATGAAGATATTCCCAAGACTGCTTTTAGAACAAGATACAGACATTATGAATTTCAAGTGATGCCATTTGGTTTAACTAACGTGTCTGATGTATTCATGGATCTCATGAACCATGTGTGTAAACCATACTTGGACAAATTCGTAATAGTGTTCATCGATGATATTCTCATCTACTCTCATAACAAAGAAGAGAACGCAAATCATCTAAGAATAATCCTAGAATTACTCAAGAAAGATAAGTTGTATGCCAAGTTCTCCAAGTATGATTTCTGGATTCGTATCGTGCAATTTCTTGGACACTTAATTGATAGTCAAGGACTTCATGTTGACCCCGCCAAGATTGAAGCAGTTAAGAATTGAACATCTCCTACTACACCCACAGATATATGTCAATTCTTAGGACTTGTTGGTTATTATCGGAGATTTATCAAAGATTTCTCGAAGATTGCAAAGTCTTTGACTGAATTTGTTAGCCTCAAAATATTGAGTCAAACATGAAGTTCGTTCATTATGTATTTAAGTCTCGGTCTATCAATTAGTTAACGTTGTAATAGAAATGTATCGGGAATCGGGCTCGATAGTTAATCTAATATTGTATATGTTTCGGGTTTAATCTCAAGCAAAACCCAAGCCCGGGTCCTAGTCAAATATCCCGAACGTCACTTAATGTGTCGGGGTATATAAGTAACTTTTCCACCAAGGAAAAGTAAGTGAATTTCATTTTATAATATTTCATATTTCACTTTTCTATATTCTCTCTCAACTCTCTCTCTCTTCTTTCTCTCTCTAGAAATCAACTCTCTCTCTCTTCTTGATCTAGATTCGTGATTGTCATATGAAGTGTTAATCGGGATCTTACAATTGGTATCAGAGCCACAGTGTATTTGTGTATGATTCTTGTGGCTAAACAAGATCAAATTCGTGGCTTGATTTTTGTTCAAAAAATAAAGCAAGAAAAAATCAAAGTTTGATCATTGTTTGTGGTTAAAGGTGTTAAAGATTTGTACTTCCGAGCTTAGAACTATCCCTTGCATCATTACTAGGTGGTTTTAACATCATTTCGTAGCTTTCAAGAAAGTTTGATGATTTTTTCTTGGCTGCGTTTTGAATAACTGAAGGGGTGTTCTTGATTGCGTTTTGCCTAATTGAAGACCCTTATTACGTTTTGCCTAGGGGAGACTCTGTCCATTTCATTTCTTGGTTGCGTTTTTTCTAAAGAAGACTGCGTTTTATCCACTGAAAACCCTTGTTTTGAAAACCTAATTTCCTGAATTTGGGAATCTATTAATCATTGTCTAATCAAAACATAACATCAAGACAAACAAACTTGAAGGACTTTGGACTTTAATTCGGACTTTAATTCGGACTACGAGGACAATTAATCAACCTAAACCACAAACAAGAATTTAAAAGACAATCAATTCACAACAAACAAACCTTAACACAATCAATTACTCACTTACGGTTTTCTATTGATTTTGTAAAATCCCGTTAAACTCTTTATCGGTTTTAATCATAGACTTGTAAAATCCCATGATCGATAATTGTATTCAAAACCACAACTTCAATCACATCATATCCACTTAAGATCTAACAACTTTCACACTTCATAATTTATAACCATTCATTCATCATGTCTACTCCAGACAATACATCCTCAACAGATAGTCAAATGCACAACAATATCATGGCAGCTGGTTCAAAAGATCGTCCACCAATGCTTAGACCAGGAAGATATTCACAATAGAGATAACGTTTTCTACGGTACATTGACACGAAACCAAATGGTGAGGGACTGAGAAAAAGCATACTATCTGGTCCCTATGTGCCATCTACTGTACTAGTTCAAGCTGTTGCTGCAACGGAAGGTAATCCTGCAATACAACAACATACAACAATTAAAACAGTATTGAACATGACTCCAGAGAACAAAGAACACTTTCTGTCTGAAAAAGAAGCAATTTTCTTGCTTTTAACTGGTATTGGAGATGATATCTCTTCCATTTGATGTTGTAAAACAGCGATGAGATGTGGTTGCCATTGAAAGCTACAACAGGCGTGAATCATTTGAACCGTGCAAGATGTACAAAGACACAATCTGTTTGGAATTTGGGAAGTTTACTTCTCGAGATGAAGAATCCATGGAGTCGTATTATCACGGTTTTTAAACTGTTGATTGAATTGACAAGAACAACTTGCAAGTTTACTACAATGCAAAGTGAATGTTAAATTTCTTCAACAACTTCAACCAGAATGGGTCAAGATTTCGTCGACGATTGTTCAAGCAATTCAATAGAAATAGGACACATTCTCATATCACACACTTTTTGACATTCTGAAGCAGTATCAAAATGAAGTTAATGATATCCGTGCTGAGAGAATAGCCAAAAGTGCAAATCCATTAGCACTTCTTGCGGCTGCTCAACCATAAATCAATAATTGAATATCAAGAACACAAACCCTCAGGGAGAACAAATCAACATCATTCTTAAACAAGACCAAGTGCATCCACCAGGACACAAGGCAAAAGATCGCCAAACCAGTTACACCTCAATTTGAGTCAGTATCTGAAGAAGACAGTGATCCTGAACAAGCTCAAAGGGATAAGGATATTCAAAAGAATTTGGCACTCCTTGTAAAGTATTTCAAGAAGCTCTACAAACCTACCAACAACAACCTTTGAACTTCTTCAAACTCCAGGAACAAGACTGAAGATACCACACCAAGGAATAACACCGACAATCAGTCAGGGCAGTTTGAGAATCAAAGGACAATAACAGTTGTTTGGGGATTAGAGGGAAAACGGTAGGTAAGTCAGGTATGTGGCACAAAAATGGGGATGTGAGACAGGCTTTAACTGCAAGGATTATTTGGCCACTATGCAAAGGAATGCAGGGGAGGCCAAAGCGTGTTAAAGGACTACTGTTCACAAGGAAAAATGATGATGTGCAAACAAGCTGAAACGGTTGTTCCACGGCAAGTATGAGCAAGCTGATTGGCTAGCGGAACGGTATGAGACGATGGATGAACAGGAATTGGAAGCACATTACAGTTTCATGGCAAAGATTCAGGAGGTCTTACCAGAATCCAGTTCTACTAAACCAACCATTGGAACAGGTACAAAACCATGATGAAAATAATGTGTTTGCAAATGAAAGACGACATTCTGAGCAACCTGAATCCATTAATGACACATATGTTTTGGAGAAGGATGATAGCAATGTCACTCCTGATTCATCAAATATATGTAATAATGATAATCAGGTTGACCAAAATGCTGCAGAATGTGTTGATGAGCGTGCTGCGCTTGCTAATTTAATTGCAAATTTAACTCTTGATACTGAGGAAAACAAAACGATTTTAAAGCAATTAAAGAAAGCAAACGCATCATTGACTCAAGAACTAGAGGAGTGCAAAACTAACCTTGATGAGACTAGTAGGGCTCTGGGGGAGGCTACTAGTTGTCGGGATAGTTGTCTTATTGCACTTCAGAACAAACAGAATGAGCTTGAGAAGTACATAGCCTTTAATGACCGGACGATTGATTATGACATTCTTCAAACAAAGTTAAATGAAACTCTAGGACTATTAGCTCGTAAAGACATTGACATAAAAGAAGGTTTAAAAACTAAAGCCTATGAAATTTCAGTTGTCAATCAAAAACACGATGAGTTAGTAAAAAGGAGTCTTTTAACAAAGTCACAATTTGAAGGTCAACTCAAAGAGAAAAGTAAGGTCATTTCGGATTTAAAGGTTAAGGAAGAAAAAGATATTGACAAGATGATTGAAATGGACAAACAATTAAAGTTTTTGAACGAAATTGTTTATACTCGTAATCAGTCAATCCAGACCATTCATATGTTAGCACCCAAATGCTCGACATATAATGGTAGACCAACCTTTGCTAATCCAAGGTACCTCAAGAAAGCTCAATCTGAAAAGCCCTGTTTGTATGAGATCCCATATGATACTTCTGATCTTGCAAACAGATTTGCCCCCAATAGGGAAGAGACCATGACTCTTGCAAATGAGAGTAGATCAAAATTAAATAAAGATTATGTTAAACCATATGATTACACAAGACAGAATATCCTTTATGAAAATTTCAAAGCACCCTCACTGGAGTATCTTTATCAGTTAGAACGTGCAAAGGAAGTTAGGAAGACAATGTGGAGAAAATAGTTTGTTAGAACAAAACCAAACATTGCTAAAAATGTTGCCTTTCTACCCGTTTTGAAATCCATTAGTAAAAATAGACAAGTTTTTAACGACATGACATTTAACATCAATCAATTTAGAGAAATTGTTGATCAAGCTTGGTTTAAACATACTACTGATTATTTTCGGGTGCCAACTGCTAAAGATATGGAAGTTTTGATAAAAACCTTATTAATGCTTCTTTCCATAAAAACTCAAAATAATAGTTTTCGTTTTGAACATGAACTTAAAACAGAAATGCATGAAGATTATGAGTATGTTAAATCCCTTAAAAAAGAGGTTGACAAACTTGAATCTGAAAAGGCTGATTTTTCAAACATATATGATCTACTTCTCGAAGAGAGGGGAGGGTGAGGAGGGCGAAGGGGAAGTGGGGGGGAGGGGGTGGGGGGGGGGAAAGGGAGTGGGGGGGAAAGAGAGGGGAGAAGCGAGTGGTGAAGAGTGGTGAGGCAGTGTTGTGGGATCGGGGGGAGTAGGACTGGGGGAGGTTAGCAGGCGAGAGGGGGTGAAGGGGTTATCCGGTTTTCTTTTTTTTTTAGCCCCCTTAACTTATCTATAATATAATGTTTATTGGAGGGGAAGATGAGGAGGGGGAGAACGTGGGGAGCGAGGTGGTAGTGTGGGAGGGAAGTTAGGTTTAAGGGGTTGATCAGAAGAGGGTTGGAAAATAGAAAAGGGTGGCGGTGATCGTTGACGAAAGGTGTAGTAGTAGGAGGACAGGGAGCAAGGAATTGGAGGGTTGCATAGTGGGGTGGAGGGCATGGGAGCAGTTGGAGAGGAAGCGGGTTTGTACGAAAATAAGGGGAAGGGGGGGATGGGAAATGGCGGGGAGGAGTGGGGAAGGAGTCCGTTAAGGACTAGGAGGAGAGGAAAGATGGGCTTGGTAGAGGTGAGTATGTCCGATAGGGTGTGGTGTGGTAGGGAGGAAAGTCGTGGTTAGAGCTGTGGATAAGGAGGAGAGTGCAGAGGTAGAAAGGGTGGGGAGGTGAGGAAGATACAGGTTCGCCCGATCTGGGTGAGGACACAACATCTTTTTTTCCTTTATTTTCTTGCTCCTCTTTTTCTTTTTTTAATTGCTTTTTTTCTTACCTCCTCATCTAGATCTTCTTTCTTTTTATTTCCTTTTCATTTTTTTTTAATTTATCTGCTAAAATTTTTCTTTTTTACCCTAATCGAGTACCTCAAGAAAGCTCAATCTGAAAAAGCCCTGTTTGTATGAGATCTCATTGATAACTTCTGATCTTGCAACCAGTATGACCCCTGATAGGAAGAGACCATGGACTCTTTACAAAATGAGAGGAGTAGATCCAAAATTGAATAAAGATAATGTTAAAACCATATGATTACAACAAGACAGAATAGTCTTTATTGAAATTTTCCAAAGCACCTCCATCTGGAGTATCTTTATCAGTTGGAACGTCGCAAAAGATGTTAGGAAGATCAATTGTGGAGAAAACCGTTTGTTAGAACAAAACCAAACATTGCTAAAAACGTTGCCTTTCTACCCGTTTCGAAATCCATTAGTAAAAGTAGACAATTTTTTAATGACATGACATTTAACATCAATCAATTTAGAGAAATTATTGATCAAGCTTAGTTTAAACATACTAGTGATTATTTTTGGGTGCCAACTGCTAAAGATATAGAAGTTTTGATAAAAACCTTATTAATGCCTCTTTTCATAAAAACTCAAAATGATAGTTTTCGTTTAGAACATGAACTTAAAACAGAATTGCATGAAGATTATGAGTACGTTAAATCCTTGACAAAAGTGGTTGACGAACTTTGATCTGAAAGGCTGATTTTTTATACATTTATTGATCTACTTCTCGAAGGTTGTGTGTCTAAAGATGTTACATGTTAATATTTGCATTCTCTGTTGAATTTAAATGCTTATGTGAATTCAATGCTTGTATCTTCATAAAGTCAAAGACATGTGAATGTCTTGCCACAAGGAAGCTTTTGAATAACAAACTGAATCTCGTTAACAAAGAGTTTTGCTAAACTTGAAACACTCGATTTCTTCTTGAACTTGCTTTACAACAATTGTGTAAAGAACAAATGAAAAAACAAACTCAGTTTTGGCAAAGAAAACTGACATCAAATGTATTTCGAGAAATAAGAACGTTGAACAATATCATGAAATATAGATTTGAAAGCTCATTGCAAGACAAGAAACATAGCGGCAATGTGTTAAAGAAAATCATAGAGAAATGACAAAAGGAAAGTAGTGGAAACTTAGTTTGTTTTAAACCATTTGTTGTTCGACAACCAAATTGCTCAACGGATTCCATAACATCAGTTTTAGGAGAACTGACTTTTTTTCAAATTCTTCTCGAAAATGAGAAAGTTTCAAACGAAACAGTCGGTTAATTAAAAACTATGTGTCGGTTGGTTTGTTACAACAAGTCACTTAAGAATTTGCCTCAGAATTAGAAAAACATGCGGAAATACAACTGTGTGCTTAAACCAGGAATGTATAGAATTGCCACTACCACAACACAATAATTGAGACCATTGTTAGCCTCATTGCTTCTAGGAATTACTAATCTAACGTGTCTAAATCTTTAAGAGTAAATCACACTACTAGTGTTAGCAGACCACAGCTTAAGTGCTTTCAAGTTAAAGATTAAGGGTGTGCCCAAACAATAGTCAAGTGAAGTTTAAAAAGAAGGAAGTAGAAGACCATCATAGGATTTCTAGTATTTCTAAAAACAAAGAGTTTGTAACGTGGTGTGTAATGACAGTTTAAATTCCAGAACTTCGAATGTGAATGCTGTTTGTGCTGAATATGGAAAATGTGTGTTAATTTATCATGATGCTTGTGTTTCTTGTACTTGAATGTCGAAGTGAACGCTTTAGAACTAAGAAGTACTTATTGTAGTACGTAGTTTGCCTAAATAGTGCTGTAACCCCAAGTAAAAACGAACAAATCTGTTGCAACACCCCATAAGAAAACAGTTGCATCAGATACCACTATTCAGGAATCGAAGAGTTACTATAAGGAGTTGTATGAGAATACAAATCTGGAATGGAAATGGTGGAGCGCTAAGACATGTCCATCAGGATATACATGGACACAAAAGCCTCTTAGGACCAAAAAAATATGGATGGCTAAAATCAGGAAAGAGGATGTATCAACAAGTATTAGTCCCACTATAGACATTGTCTCTATGATTACTAATGTCTTGAAGATATCTAATTCCTTAGGATCCAATTTTTCCAATGGTCCATCGTCCTCTAATTCTCTTGCAGATTGTACAACTCATCCTTATCATTGTTGACTCTGGATGCACAAAGCACATGACGGGCAATCTCAAGTTGTTGTGTAATTTTGTAGAGAAATTTCTGGGTACTGTTCGTTTTGGAAATGATTAATTTGCTCCAATTCTTGGTTATGGAGATCTCAATCAAGGAAATATCATGATCAAACGGGTTTATTACGTCGAAGGCCTCAATCACAATCTTTTCTCGGTTGGTTAATTCTGTGATGCGGATTTGGAGGTTGCTTTCAGGAAATCTACTTGTTTTATGAGAGATCTTCAGGGAAACAATTTACTAACTGGTAATCGTGGATCCGATCTCTACACAATATCTCTTCAAGAAACAACTTCATCAACTCCAATCTGTTTCATGGCTAAAGCTTCACCAACTCAAGCTTCTGGGTTTATTGCATCGAACGACTTCTCATTCTTTAACTTCGATTACATCGCCTTACTCTCAAAGAAAGATATTATGACAGGCTTACCTAAGTTGAAATATGTCAAGGATCAACTTTGTTCGTCTTGTGAAATGAGTAAAGCAAAAAGAAGCTCATTTAAGTCAAAAGCCGTTCTAAGTTCCAAAGGAAGGCTGAATTTGCTTTACATGGACTTGTGTGGTCCATGGCGGGGGGTTTGCAAAGCTTAAATGGAAGTAAGAATATTTCTGGTTGATTGTTTTGATGACTATTCAAGATACACTTAGACTCTTTTTCTACAATCCAAGGATGAAACACCATAAATTCTCAAAGACTTTCTCACGATGATTCAACGCAATCTTCAAGCTCAAGTTGTTAGTGTCCGTACGGACAGAGGCACAGAGTTCTTGAACAAGACACTCCATGCTTATTTCAAAGAAGAAGGCATTGAACATCAGACTTCCAATCCTCGAACACTTGAACAGAACGGCGTTGTGAAAGACGAAAACCGCACTCTTGTTGAGGCTGCTCGAACATTGCTTCAGCTTCTAAGCTTCATTATATTTTGGGCTGATAAGACAGTTGTAACCGCATGCTATACTCTTAGAACAGATCAATATCATACTCGAACTTAGGGAAAGGATGGTGTATCACATCATTAATGACATGAAACCTTCAATAAAACATCTTCACATCTTTGGCTGTATTTGTTACATAACTAGAGATGGGAAAATTTTGGATAAGATGAAAGAAAAAGGGGATCCATGTGTCATGGTGTGATATTCTACTCAGTCGAAGGGATATCGTGTTTACAACAAGAGAACACGCTTAATAGTTGAGTCTATTCATATCAAGTTTGATGAAATCAAAGAAATGATATCTGATCACAACAGTTCAGACCTCGTACCACAACGACAAGAGATGTTTGTTGAAAATGTCTCTTTAGGCCTCGTCCCTCAAGGACAAAAGGCGTCAGATTATGACAACTCTGACCCCATGCCCCCAAGACAAAATGTTGTTCCTATAGCAGAAAAGACAGATTCGTCACATCAAGGGTTGGAATTTCTCTTCAGTCCTTTAATTGAAGAATATTACACTCTAACACACGACCAAGCTAAGGAAAACAACAATGATCAAGCACCGAATGCATCATTTCAAGAAGATGAATTTATCAATTCTTTTTTGTACTCGGGTACAAGAAACTGGTGAGTCTTCCTCACGCAACATTGATAATACCGATGTGCATTCATTTCAACCACAAAGTCATGATTACCGATGGACCAGAGATCATCCATTAGAACAAGTTCGTGGAAATCCAACCATGCCAATTCAAACAAGACGACAGCTTGCCACAGATCCTGAAATCGTTTTGTTCGCGCTCACGGTAAGTATTGTGACCGAAGAACATTAAGGAGGCAATGGTGATTATGCATGGATCAAGCAATGCAGGTGACTCATTAGTCGACAGATAAAAGTTGGGGAACTAGAATCCGGCAAACCATTTGGCAAAGATGATTATAAAGCTAAAGTGGTTATGGTTAGAAACAAGAAGATGAAGAATCAGACTGTAATTCGCAACAAAGCACGACTTGTTGCTAAGATTATGACTTAGATTGAGGGGTTTGATTTCAGAGAAGCATCATTTGATCCAGTTGCTCGCTTAGAGGCAGTTCGGATTTTCGTTGCCCACGCAGCACACAAGTCTTTTCCAATCTAGCAGATGGATAAAAAACGGCATTTCTTAATAGGTCCACTGAAGGAGGAAGGTTTATGTTTGCTCAGACGGAAGGGTTCGTTGATACAGATCATCTTAGAAAAAGTCTACCTTTCAGGAAAGCTTTTGTTGTATGGTTTAAAAAGCAAGCCCCAGAGCTTGTCTATGATGAACTATCAAACTTCTGATGTCCAAAGGCCTCTTACTAAAGGTACAATTGACCAACTTTATTCAAGAATAAAATACAGGAGGGAGGATATTCTACTGTGCAGATTTACGTTGATGACATAATTTTTAGAGTCTACAAACCTAATATTAAAAAGATTTGAAAAGTTAATGCACAGTAGATTTGAAATTGTCATTAATGGGGGATATGAAGTTTCTTTTTTAGGACTAAGATCCACAGTCCCCAAAAGGTATTTTTATCAATCAGGCCAAATAGTAATTTAGAAATTCATGAAAAAGCATCATATGGGGAAAATTGTCACGCCATTGGTACTCCATGGCTACAAAACCATACTAAGATGTGGATTTGAGTGGTGGAGTATCCCGTAGAACCAATTGATTATCGTAGGTTAAGTCGGGTCAACTCTTGTACTTGACATCTTGTAGACCAAGGATTAGTGCAAGAGTAGCCTATTGTTCACATTATCTAAGCATGACTATACAATAGAACATCTAAGGAGGTTAAAAGGAATCTATAAATACTAAAGGGTACCAATTAACATGGACTCTGGTATCTAAAGGTTTCTAGCTTTAATCTAACAGCATTTTCAGACGCTGATCATGCAGGATGATGCTTTGATACTCGTAAAAGTCATTTATGGAGGGATTACAGTTCCTTGGTGATAAGCTTTGTAAGTTGATGTCAAAGAAACAAATTGTACTAAATTGTCTTCAGCAGAGGCAGAGTACGTGGCGTGATCTGCAAGTTGTGCCAAGTAATGTGATGAGGACACTACTTAATGATTATGGCTTCAACTACAACAAAATTACAGTGTATTGTGGATCTTAGTCAGCCATTAGCAATATCATGGCACCCCCGTACAGATTACGGATCAAAGCTAAATTCATACTCGGTATCATTTCTTAAAGGAACAGGTGAAAATGGTATAATTGAATTCTATTTTGTTCAGAATGGAATACCAATTAGCTGACATGCTTTTATGAAGCCTTCCTGAGGATCGGTTTAAGTATCTTGTCAGAAGATTGGTATGAGATGTTTGAAATCCAGACTGGATCAGGAGGTTCAGACAATGAGATGCTTGATATCATTATCAAAAATCACCATGTAAATATTTTTTGAGTAATAGCAAAATAAAAAATATTAAAACTTCAAAAGGAAAATTACAAAATCAAAAAAAAACAAAAAAATTCCAAAAAGATTATATCGACGTGTCTCTTGGAAGCGATAAATTTCTGTGCTTAGAAATGTTGATTAACTTTGACACTGGTCGTGTAAATGAAGGTTCGAACTGGAGTAGAGAGTTGCAAATAGTTTCATAACATGTCATTTCTAATTTTCTAGATGGCTTATGTGCAAATATCATTACATAACCCGGACTTTAAATAAAGGAAGGTTTATTAACTTATCCTCACAACGAGAAAATTAACGTTTCTCGGTCTGAGCTGTTCTTTCAAGACATTCAATGTGTTTAGCTCAAGAAAGGATAGTGTTAAGTTTATTCAGTGCGCTTACCGTACAGTTAGAAGAGAAGTCTCTAACATTTTGGTTTTTCAAAAGTTGAAACATCAATTTTTTCCAAGATTTTCTCGATGACAATTTTTAATCTTTCAAAATTGTGTGTCAACACTCCCAAGCCATTCATCATGTTTTCCAAAAAGACATCAAATTTTCAAATTGGTCCTATTTTTTGAGGGGGTAGTTTTCAAAAAACAGAGTTTTAGATGTTCTTGGATAACATCAACAAAGACAACTTTATGTATTCCAAACATTATCAAAATGTTCCAAACCATTCATGGTGATAATTTTTTCTCCCCACAGGTTTTTTCAGGACATATTTTAATCACAAGGTATTTCAAAAACTAGTGGTTTATTATTTAAAATAAGGGGTGGAGAAAATGAATTAACAATATGATCTATTCGACTCAATGTGTGAACTAGTAAAAAAGGTTTATGGTTTGATCTATACCAACAACATCTTTAATACATGACAATTTTGAAGTCATAAGGTGGTTAGGTTAGGAATCTATCTATGTTCCAAAAGAGACCGAAGGATCTACCCAAGATAACCCAAGTTAGGAAATAGTAGTCCCTTAGGTATGATTGGTGATGGAATGTAAAAAATAATAAATAAAAATATAAGGGTGATAATGCGACTAAGATTGAGCTAACACTGGAACAATCACAACAAGGTGTTAGTAATGACGTCTTGGTAAGCATTGAAGGCGTTGAAGAATAAAAAAGAAATGTATGGATAAAGGGTCTAAAGAAAGAAGCCCTCCACACAACTTAAGGCAGAAACCGGGTCAATACATATGCTGTCAGAATCACAAGTTGATTGCTGACATTGAAAACGACATCATGGACCCAGTGATGCAATACACAACCCTTCCCAGCCATTCGGGTTTCTCTCAACAGAAACTTGTCTCATTTGTCATGGAGATACACACGTTATCTATTGATATCTCACTCCGAGATTGTTAATATTGAATAGGTGGCAGTCTGCTCCAGCCTCTGAGTACTAAAAACTAAAATGCATTAATCGAGTCTAGAGCCCAGAGATCAATCTAAATCTTGTTAGGACACATTCCATTTCACACACTTATTGAACATCATCAAGTCTACAAGCTGTTAACAAGAGTCCTACGCAATATCCTTGTGATATTTGCCAGAACATCAGAGTGATACTTTTAGTATTAAGTGAAGATGAATTCATGCTTGATGTAGTCAACCTACAAACAAGCTCTTGGTGAAGGTGATCTTGCGAGATTCCATATTGAAACAATTATTGACAACTGGGATATCGATTTGGTTCTAGTACTGAATTGACGGTTGATGAATTTTGATAAAAGCTTAAAACTCCCGATGTGTTACAAAAACGCTTTTACAAGTAATACGTCAATTGATTTTCAAATCAATTTTCTCGATTATCACTAACGTAAACCTGCAGGTTAAAATAGTGGTGACAGTATCCCAATCAACCAAAGTCGATTCAATACCACATGTTCATGCTCATTCTACAAAGACAATCTATCATGAAAGCTCAAGATTTAAAGACAAAGACTTCCACAAACTCTGATTTGAATCTTTCAAGATGAGGCAAAGTATGAGAATGTGGGTCAAAGACCCAAGATCGCAAGATGGCAAAGATGACAAAACAAGCAAGGAATAAGATTTAAAGATCTCAAACTAAAAGACAAAGTCGAAAGACAATGACAAAGGCTCAATGTCAAGATCGCAAAGCATGAAGGAACAAGCATACAACGAAGACAAATAGAAAGACCAAGACCACATGAGCTTAATGACGAAAGCAATCTCATTGATCTCATGAAGGAGTGTCGTCAATGAACTCACTTCGGGGGAGATTGTTAGCCTTAAAATATTGAGTCGAACATGAAGTTCGTTCATTATGTATTTAAGTCTTGGTCAATCAATTAGTTAACGTTGTAATAGAAATGTATCGGGAATCGGGCTCGATAGTTAATCTAATATTGTATATGTTTCGGGTTTAATCCCAAGCAAAACCCGAGCCCGGGTCCTAGTCAAATATCCCAAACGTTACTTAATGTGTCGGGGTATATAAGTAACTTTTCCACCAAGGAAAAGTAAGTGAATTTCATTTTATAATATTTCATATTTCACTTTTCTATATTCTCTCTCAACTCTCTCTCTCTTCTTTCTCTCTCTAGAAATCAACTCTCTCTCTTTTCTTGATCTAGATTCGTGATTGTTATATGAAGTGTTAATCGGGATCTTACAGAATTAACCCAGAAAAACAAGAAGTATATCTGGGGAAAAGACCAAGAGTTAGCTTTTCAACTACTAAAACAAAATCTATGTGAAGCTCCAATCTTAGCATTACCAAAAGGAAATGATGATTTTGTTGTTTACTGTGATGCATCCCATCAAGGTCTGGGAACGGTGTTAATGCAAAGAGAGAAGGTTATTGCATATGCATCCCGACAACTTAAGCCTAATAAAGAAAACTATACCACTCATGATCTCGAATTAGGAGCAGTAGTGTTCGCTCTTAAAATTTGGAGACACTATCTGTATGGCACCAAATGTACTGTGTTCACTGATCATAAAAGTCTTTAGCATATCCTTGATCAGAAAGAGTTGAACATGAGACAACGCCATTGGCTAGAATTGCTTGCCTGATTACAATTGTGGAAAGTTCGCTACATCCTTGGAAAGGCAAATGTCGTAGCAGATGCCTTAAGCCGGAAGGAACGAATCAAACCACTCTGAGTTAGATCATTAGTTATGACCATTCATCCAAAATTACCATCACAAATTCTCAAAGCTCAAACTGAAGCACTCAAGGAAGAAAACATCAAGGCTGAAAACTTACGAGGAATGGACAAAGCATTTGAAATACATCCTGATGGAACTCGTTGTATTAAAAACCAAAGTTGGTTACCACTTTTTGGTAATCTGAGAGACTTAATCATGCATGAGTCCCATAAATCAAAGTATTCCATTCACCCAGGTTTTGACAAGATGTATCAGGATCTAAAGAAACTCTATTGGTGGCCTAACATGAAGGCAATCATCGCTGAATATGTTGGCAAATGTTTGACATGTTCTAGAGTTAAGGCAGAATGTCAGAAGCCATCCGGCTTACTGGTACAACCGGAGATTCCTATGTGGAAGTGGGAAAGAATAACGATGGATTTCATCATAAAACTACCCAAAACATCAAACAGACATGACACAATCTGGGTCATTGTCGATCGCCTTACCAAATCCGCACATTTCATCCCTACCCGAGAGACAGATAGTATGGAAACCCTTACAAGATTGTACATAAAGGAAATAGTCTCCCG
Source organism: Tanacetum coccineum (assembly GCA_026074375.1). Classification (NCBI taxonomy): domain Eukaryota; kingdom Viridiplantae; phylum Streptophyta; class Magnoliopsida; order Asterales; family Asteraceae; genus Tanacetum; species Tanacetum coccineum. The sequence continues at coordinate 2,102 of BQNB010074985.1, read as the reverse complement.
GCATGGAGTGCCAATATCTATCATCTCGGATCGTGACAGTCATTTCACGTCCAGATTCTGGCAATCATTACAAAGTGCTTTAGGTACTCAATTAGACATGAGTACGCAGATCTATCTTGAACTGATGGACAAAGTGAAAGGACCATCCAAACACTTGAAGACATGCTTCGAGCCTGTGTTATAGATTTTAGAAAAGGATGGGAAAAACACTTACCATTAGTAGAATTTTCTTACAATAACAGTTACCATGCCAGTATTAAGGCAGCACCATTTGAGGCACTTTATGGTCAAAAGTGCAGATCACCTATTTACTTGACCGAAGTTGGAGATGTTCAACTTACGGGACTAGAAATAATCCAGGAAACCACTGAAAAGATAGTGCAAATTTGACAATGCTTGCAAGCTGCAAGAGACCGGCAGAGAAGTTATGCCAATACAAGACGAAAGCCTTTAGAATTTTAAGTTGGAGATCGAGTTATGTTAAAAGTGTCACCTCATAAAGGTGTCATCCGATTCGAAAAACAAGGAAAGCTTAATCCTCGGTACATTGGACCTTTCAAAATCCTTGAACGAATTGACCTAGTGGCATATAAACTAGAATTCCTTGAAGAACTCAGAAATGTCCCACATACCTTCAACTGCAGTATGTTTCTAATTTAAAGAACTGTCCTTATCTGACGAATCCCTTGTCATTCCAATGAAAGAGCTTCGGCTTGATGACAAACTCAACTTTGTAGGAGAACCAGTGGAGATTAAGGATCGGATTTCATAGCAACTAAAAACCAAAGTTGTATTCTATAGTCAAAGTAAAGTTGGACTCTAAAAGAGGCCAGATTTACATGGGAACGCGAAGATCAAATTCTTGCCAAGTATCCACATCTGTTTTCAAACATCACTCTGGCATCCAACTAAATCTCGAGACGGGATTTCTTTTATGGGATCCATATATTAAATTAGATGCACTGTAATATCCATCTATTATATATATACCACCTTTTTACAGGGAAAATTTTGATTTATCTCATTATGCAACTTAACTTGCATCTCTAAAGTAAACGAGCTCGCGCAACCTACCTATGCCAATTCTATCTATGTTTATATCATGTAAACATTCTAATATGTCAAGTCTATATCTTAGATATCATTTTACCAAGTACATTATTCATTTAACATACCATTTGCATCATTATATCAAAATAGACTTTATTCAATAACGTTTATATCAAAACCCTAATTATATGTAATGTATACATATAAAATGAATGTACAAGCCTTCAAGCATGTGTACAAGCTTACAATGCACAACATTTGAATATCTTTTCCCTCCTAAATCAAGTTACAACTTTCTAAAGCCTAATGTATAAGTCAATAATGCAAGAAAGTCAAACTAGGTCATTTTACCTCCTAAATCACTTTAGTTTATTACTACCACTTTAACACAAGGTACAAACACTGAATGCATGACTGATAAACCCTAAAACTCAACCCTAAGTCATCTTAAAACCCTAATCTAAAACCTTAAACCCTAATCTAAAACCCTAATTTCATTTTAAACCTAAAGCTAAACACTAAACCTTAATCCTAAACCTTAAACCTTAATCCTAAAACCTAATCTTAATCTTAAACCTTAATCCTAAACCTTAAGCTATCCTAAACCCTAATCGTAACTCGAATTAAAACTAAAAATCCTAACCCGAAACCAAACTCCAACCCGGCACCCTTTTGTTTCATTAAGTAAACACCTCAAGCACCTCAAGCTAGCATCCTAGAACCACCATGACCTCACCATCATGTCACTAAGCAAGCAATCAAGCACCTCCATCACCACCCTTGACCACCAAGTTAGTCTTGTCACCTTATGTAAACCGAACCCCTCCACCACCCTACACCTTGAATAGCTACATTCCTAGCTCTTCCTAATAACCCTAAATCCTTCCTTAGTCACTACTCTACAGCCCTTGATCCCTACTCCAAGTATTCTTGGCCTCCAAGGTGTAAAACTTGGGCACTAAGGGTTTTCAAACCCTATATAAGCCGAAACACACACACCACTTCAAACACACCTCAAAAACTCATCACCACTCAAATGGAGTTCTAAATCA
>BQNB010074984.1:0-31615 GCA_026074375.1 Tanacetum coccineum | reverse complement strand
AAATTGAATATCTTAGAAATGAGCTTGAGGAGGTAAAGAAAGAAAAAGAAAGCATTGATTTTAAAATAGAAAATTTTGGAAATGCTTCAAATGACCTAGACAAACTTTTAGGAAGTCAAAAATTGAATAAAGACAAGAAGGGTGTGGGATTTGATGAGTATTATGCTGTCCCACCTCCTCCTGCACAAGTTTATTCACCTCCTAAGAAAGATCTGTCTTGGATGGGTTTACCTGAGTTTGTTGATGACACTGTCACTGACTATACTAGACCCACACCTAGTGTAGATGTATCAAAAGGTGTAAGTAGTGAACTTGAAGGTAATAATTCTTCTGTTTTTAAACAAGGAGGATCATCTGGTAATGTTGTGTCAAATCCTATGATTAAGTTTGTGAAAGAAACTAGTTGTCCTAGTGTCCCTAAAATTATTAACACTGAAAATTCTAGGAAACCAACTATGAAATATGCTGAGATATACAGGAACTCAAAAAGTCCTAGAGTTAGGGGAAACCAAAGGAATTGGAACAATAAAAAATCCCAACAACTAGGAAAAGATTTTTTGATGCAAAATAAAGCATGTTATAAATGTGGTTGCTTTGATCATCTGGCATCTAATTGTGGTATATGGGTGGATAAGGGAGAAACCTGGCCAAATGCTAATTATTCCCAAGACAATATGAAATATACATCACTCATAAGAGTATGACACCCAAAGTTGTTTTGCTCAAATCTGGCACAAAACCCGTTGCTGTAAACAAACCATTTTCAACTCCAAGATCAACATTGAATGTTGCTTAACCAAAAATGACATCTTTTGTTAAAACAAAACATTCAAATGTAAAAAGACCCTTTGAAAGAAAAACTGCAGTTAAAAATCAAGTATGGGTTCCAAAAGTTCCCACTGTTAGAACAAAAATTCTTGGCTCAAAAGTTCTCACTGGTAGGCCAATAGTTGCTGCTGATTTGATAAACAAGAGAAAAGCTGTTAAGGCCTCAGCTCGTTGGATTTGGAAACCTAAGCAAAATTCTCTTAATCAAGGTTCAAATCTCAATGGTGTATCAGTGACTTTTAAGAAATACAACTACATTGATACACAAGGCAGGCCCAAGTCAGTAATGGCTTGGGTCCCTAAAGAGAACTAATTCTCTTTTTATTTGTGCAGGGCATACCACAGGATAATATTGATGATAAAGGATATTAGGACAGTGGTTGCTCTAGGCATATGACTGGCAACATATCTTACCTTTCTGATTATGAGCCTTATGATGGAGGATATGTGCCATTTAGCCATGGAGGTGGAAAGATTACTGGTAAAGGCACAATAAAGACTGGTAAACTTGAGTTTGAGAATGTTTATTTTATGAAAGAACTGAAATATAATCTGTTTAGTGTGTCTCAAATCTGTGATAACAAAAATAGTGTTTTGTTCACTGACTCAGAGTGCCTTGTGTTGGGAAAACATTTTAAGTTAGTTGATGATACCCATGTATTGCTTAGGACTCCTAGACAACAGAATATGTATTCTATTGACTTAAAAGATATTGTCCCCCATAAAAACTTGACTTGTTTGATTGCCAAGGCCTTTGTAGATGAAGGTATGTTGTGGCATAGAAGGTTAGGTCATCTGAATTTTAAAATCATATATAAGTTGGTTAGGAATAATCTAGTTAAAGGTTTGCCTTCCAAAAGTTTTGAAAAATGACCATACTTGTGTTGCTTGTCTAAAAGGAAAGCAGCATAAGGCTTCTTGTAAGACCAAGTTAGTAAACTTTGTTTCTAAGCCCCTTCACATTTTTCATATGGATTTTTTTAGACCTACTTCTGTCAGTAGTCTTAATCATAAATGGTACTACTTAGTTGTGACTAATGATTTTTCTAGGTTTTCTTGGACTTTCTTTCTAAAATCTAAGGATGAATCAAGTAGCATTCTTAGGAATTTTATAACAGAGATAGAAAATCTAAAGGATCTTAAAGTGAAAATAATCAGGTGTGATAATGGGGGTGAGTTTAGGAATAGAGAAATGGATGAATTCTGTTCTAAGAAAGGTATTAAGAAAGAGTTTAGTAATGCTAGAACTCCTCAGCAAAATGGTGTTGCTGAGAGAAGAAATAGGACTCTCATTGAAGCTAGAAGGACAATGTTAGCTGATGCTAAACTTCCTGTCACTTTTTGGCCTGAAGCAGTTAACACTACTTGTTATGTTCAAAACAGGGTTTTAGTAAATAAGTCTCAAAACTAGACCCCTTATGAATTGTTTAATGGTAGATCTCCTGCTATAGGATTCCTAAGACCCTTTGGGTGTCATGTCATGATCCTTAATACCTTAGACCGCTTAGGCAAGTTTGATGCTAAAGGGGATGAAGGTTATTTTGTTGGATACTCCCTAAAAAGTAAAGCATTCAGAGTATTTAACAAAAGGACCAAGAAAGTAGAAGAGAACCTGCATGTGGACTTCTTAGAGAATAAACCTATTAAGAAAGGAGCTGGTCCTAATTGGTTATTTGATATTGATACTCTAACCAATTTAATGAATTATGTGCCAGTTGTTGTTGCAGGAACATCTTCTACTAACATTTCAGGTACAAAAGAATATGATAATCAAGCTGTGAAGAAAAATGTGTCCTCTCTAAGATTCATTGCTCTTCCAAATTGGTTTGATGGGGCTCATATGGAAACTTCTAATGATTCTATAAGGAACAGTGATGCAAAAGATGATTCTCAAAAAGTGCAAGATAGCTATGCTGATGTCTCTGAAAGCAGTAGGAACACCAATCCCACTGCTACTTCAAAATATCCCACATCTGATCAAGTGGAGCATGTTTTATCATCAACAGTGGAAACTGAAGTTCCTACTATTAGTTCACCTGATCTCACTGATTGCCTATCTATTTCCCCTGTAAGTTCAAGTGGCCCAAGAATCATTTCAAGGGGAGGTTCCAGCTATCAAGAGGCACCATCTTTGGGCAATGCTATGTCCTTTGAAAACAGGTTAGTATATCTTTGGAGATACAACAAGTTTAGTTAGTTTGAATGAAGTGGAAGCTGATTTAAGCAACATGGAGACTGACATTCAAGTCAGTCCAACTCCCACTCTCAGGATTCATAAAGATCATCCAAAGAGTCAAATAATTGGTCCTGTTGATACTCCTGTTCAAACCAGACACAAGACCAAGAATATGGAAGAACAAAGCTTCATTGCCATAATTCATCAAAAGACTAATCCTGATCTCCTACAGTACTGTCTGTTTTCATGTTTCTTATCCCAAGAAGAACCCAAGAAAATCTTTGATGCTCTTAAATATTCAAGCTGGGTAGACGCTATGCAAGAAGAGCTTCTCTAGTTTAAGATTCAGAATATTTGGGTTTTGGTTGACTGTCCAAAAGGGGTGAGACCTATTGGAACAAAATGGGTTCTCAAAAACAAGAGAGATGAAAGGGGAATAGTAATTAGGAACAAGGCCACACTAGTGGCACAAGGGTATACTCAGGAAGAGGGAATTGACTATGAAGAATTCTTTGCACCAATTGCAAGGATTGAGGCTATCAGATTATTTCTAGCCTATGCTTCCTATATGTGGTCTTTTTAAAGATAACAAATAGACATCAAAAGATGTTTTCCTGTATTGTACCGAATAAGCGAGTAGGTTATAGTATGAAGCAGCCTCCTGGCTTTGAAGATCCACAGTTCCCAGACAGAGTTTACAAGGTAGAGAAGGCTATGTATGGACTTCATCAAGCACCTAGAGCTTGGTATGGTACTTTGTCTAAATATTTATTGGAAAATGGCTTTCAAAGAGGTACCATAGATCAGACACTCTTTATCAGGAAGCACAAAGGAGAGTTTTTGCTTGTATAAGTGTATGTAGATGATATTATATTTGGGGTCATCTAATGCAAAGTTGTGTAAAGAATTTGAGACTTTAATGCATGATCCCTTGGTATGGAGGCTCTATGATACATGTGGTGTTCACCATGTATCTACTGGAAGGGGACATGAGATCTTTATGCTAATGGAGAAAGACTACCCATTGACTAAAGGACTCACCACTTTGATGATAAGTAACAAGCTTCAAGTGGACCAATATTCAGAGATGGCCAGTGATCTCCTAATAAAGATATATAGTGTTGCAAACAGTCCAAGATGAAGAGATGTTTAGAAGCATCCTCTCCAAGTTAGCATTTAATTCTAGAAACTTGATTTGAAGATGGAGTATCAGTTTAGGGGAGGATTGTTAGGAATAAAATGCTCTAAGGAATTCCCACTGTCAGTTATAATGGTTTCCACTGCTAGAGTATGTTCCCACTGTTGGTGTAAATCTTCCCACTGCTAGTATTTGCTGACAAGTTTTGCCACTGTTGAAGACTTTCCACTGCTGCATGAAGATAAGAACTACTCTGAGTCAAACACGCGTTATTAGTATATTTAGAATGTATTTTATGTATATCTCATATATTTAGGAGATTTGGTTAGGTTCTATCATGTACAGGGCTTTTTGTGCTATAAAAGGAGTCCTTAGAGCCCCAGGTGTTATAACAACATAACACCATTTTTTGACTGCCACGTCAGCGCCACATCAGCATAACACCAACACCAACACCAACACCACTCTCCTTATCATAACACCAAATAACACCACTCACCTCTTTATTTTCATAAAACCCCCAAACGATTATTTCATTCTTTTAACAAACTAACCATTTCATTCATTAAATTCAAATACACATTACAATACTTAAAAAACACACATTAATAAAAATTCCGAAATAAAAAAAATACGCCCTGGCGACTAATCTTCTTCTGATGCTTCTTCAACTTCGTGCCAAATATGGTTCATAAGATTTTGTTGGAGACTAATATCCGTATCTTTGTCTCTTAATTCTTTTGCTTTACGACGTTGGGTTTCACATCGATCGATCCACATTGTTTGCATTGACCTTGCAGGGGGTGTTTTGTAAATTTATTTAATTTTTTTTAATAAATCTAGCCGTTAGGGGGTGTTTTGTAACTTTTTAAAAATAAGGGGGAAATTAAAAACATTTATATAGTCGTTTGGGCGGGGTGAAATGATTTTTTTAAACACACCCCAACGCGCGTTGGCCGGCCAACGCCGAGCCCAACGTCGTTGGGCAACGCCGATGTGCGGTGTAGTAACGCCGGCCAACGCCGTTGCCGGCGTTACTACACCGAGAGATCTTAGGTTAATGTTGAAAATATACATCTCCAATATACATTCTATCATAGCTTTAAGGTTGTACACCCTAGTACTGGTTGAGTACTCGTATTATTACATCAATAATATTAAAGCTTTTTGTGTAATTCACAATTTCATTCATTTTATTATTATTTCATTAAATTTTATATTATTATTCTTGACTCATTAAAGGTTAGATTCCGCATAAACTATAGTGAAACATATTAAACATAGTTCTATCTCATTGTTAGTTTGGATTTATCAAAAGGTTTGCACTAAAATATAAGCCTAAGGCATTTGGATCAAGTTAAGGGAACAACAAGTGGAATCGAGAAAGGGTCTATTTTGAATCATCAATTTAGGAAGGCATCTCAATCTAAATGATGGTGTAGAGGAATTTGCACTTTGCCTGACGATGAGCTTTTTAATAAAATACTTTTCAATGATGGGTTACAATTTATTTTTACACAACCAAAAGGTTTTCTTTTCAAAAAGGTCAATTTTCTCATCAGTGAAAATTTCTTATTCATACCATTATGCAGTGTATAAGTCCAAAAAGTACTAGTTTTAATGAGTTCAGTAGTAACATTTCTATTGCTCTTGTGTGTCTTGCCACAAACAGAACTTATAATTTTTCTAAAATAATTTTTAATGGTATGATAAGAAATATCAAAATTAAGGGTAACAAATATCTTATGTACCCTATGTTCATAGAAAAATGTTTGAAAATGGGTGAATTTGGTGCTATCAAACATACTAAGACTTATCTTGTGCCCTTTTACACTTAAAAAGTTTTTACTACCCTAAGAGTCAATAGTCTAAGTTTTTCAGATAGGACTGTCCAGTTATTTGAATCCATGTTAGTTCCACAGGGAGAAGGCTCAGAACACCCAACTGAGCCCCAACACACACCCTCAACTCAACCTAAATCTCCACCTCAAGTAGAACACACAACTTCTCAAGAACTCATACTACAAGAAACAACAATACAAACCACTTCTCAAGATCCCATAACCCAAGCAACTATACTTCCATCTCAATCCCCTAGGAGATTCACTAAAGGGGCTATACGAATTTCTTAGTCTAAAGCCCCTTCACCTGGAGCAGATAAGACTGCATCTCCTATAAGAGATGATAGCCATAGGGAGGCTTTCCCTACTGCCACTGGCTTAGATGCAGGACAAGACAGGGAAAACATTGCTAAGACCTCTGCCATGCCTCATGAAGCATCACCAAATCACCAAGGGTTACTTCTCTTGGTGATGGTGAGGGCAGTATGCAACAAAAACTTCAGAAATTGATGGATATGTGTACCAATTTGCAACAACAACACTTGATAATGGAGCAACAAATTCAAAATCAAGATCAACAAATCACTCAGCTAAAGAATAGAGTCAAGACTCTTGAAGATAATGAGAAGCAAAGAGAGGGATTTGTTCAAGAGGATGCTCTAAACATAAGGGGGGTGATGGATCTAGGGAGGATTTGGGAGTTAAGAAGAGTACTGAAAAAGGGAGTGATAATACAGATGAGGTGGCTAATGTGTTGAGTACAATGAAAGCTGCAAATGTTTTGTCTAGTGGAGGTGCAACTTCTACCCCTGCTGGTGTTGCCACTGTTAGTGGAAGTTTTCCCACTGTTAGTGCAATTTTTACCACTGCTAGTGTTACAACACCTTATACAAGAAGAACAAGAGCTTCAAGAGGGATTATGATTGAACCTTCTCACACTACCAGTGTTCCAACCATCAGTACAAAAGGAAAAGGAAAGGAGAAAATGGTAGAATCTACAAGTATAAAGAAGAAGAAGATTCAGGAACAACTAGATGCTCAGGTGGCTAGAGAGTTGCAAGAAAAATTTGCTCAGGAAGAACAAGTACTTAGAGAACAAGGTATGAAAGATGCTGAAATAGCTAAGGCTCAAGCAAAAAGGGAGCTTGGAATGATGATTCCTAAACTTGATAGGGGTAATGAACTAATTGCCAAGTACATGAGTGAGTATGAACAAGCTGAAGCTGGCTTATCACTTGAAGAAAAGATGGAGTTAATTACTGAGCTTGTCAAGTATCAAAATAATCTTGCTGAGATCCACAAGTATCAAGCCCAGCAGAGCAAACCATCGACAAAGAAAGAGAAAAGGAATTTCTACATGGCCATTCTAAAGAGTCATGCTGGATGCAAGACTAAAGACTTAAGGGGAATGTCATTTGAACAGATTGAAGAGAAATTTATTCCAGTCTAGAAACATATGCAAGATTTTGTTCCTATGAACTCCAAGTTAGAAAGTAAAAGATTTAAGAGACCAAGAATTCAATTGGCTCAAGAAAGTTCTAAGAGATTGAAGACAGCTAAAGCTTCAGGATCAGAACCCTCTCAAGAACAACAAACCAAAGATCCTAAAGAACTATCTGAGGAAGAACTAAAGAAGATGATGGAGATAGTACCTGTAGAAGAAGTCTACATTAAAGCTCTACAGGTGAAACATCCTATTGTAGATTGGGAAATTTATTCTAAAGGACAGAGAAAATATTGGAAGATTACCAGACTTAGGGGTCATACAGAAGCTTATAAACTATTTGAAGAGATGCTTAAGAAAATTGATAGAGAGGATTTGGATAAGCTCTGGAGTTTGGTTAAGAAGGCTTTCAGCACTGCAGACCCTACTGAGGACAAAGAGAAGATGCTTTGGGTCGAGCTAAAGAGACTTTATGAACCAGATCCTAGAGACCAGCTATGGGTACTTCAAAGATACATGCATGATCCCTTGGAATGGAGGCTCTATGATACATGTGGTGTTCACCATGTATCTACTGGAAGGGGACATGAGATCTTTATGCTAGTGGAGAAAGACTACCCATTGACTAAAGGACTCACCACTTTGATGATAAGTAACAAGCTTCAAGTGGACCAATATTCAGAGTTGGCCAGTGATCTCCTAATGAAGATATATAGTGTTGCAAACAGTCCAAGATAAAGAGATGTTTGGAAGCATCCTCTCCAAGTTAGCATTTAATTCTAGAAACTTGATTTGAAGATGGAGTATCAAGTTTAGGAGAGGATTATTGGGAATAAAATGCTCTAAGGCATTCCCACTACCAGTTATAATGGTTTCCACTACTAGAGTATGTTCCCACTGTTGGTGTAAATCTTCCCACTGCTAGTTTTACACTGCTGACAAGTTTTGCCACTGTTGAAGACTTTCCATTGCTGCATGAAGATAAGAACTACTCTGAGTCAAACATGCGTTATTGGTATATTTAGAATGTATTTTTTGTATATCTCATATATTTAGGAGATTTGGTTAGGTTCTATCATGTACAGGGCTCCTTGTGCTATAAAAGGAGTCCTTAGGTTAATGTTGAAAATATACATTCTCTCATAGCTTTAAGGTTGTAAACGCTAGTACTGGTTGAGTACTCGTATTATTACATCAATAATATTAAAGCTTTTTGTGTAATTCACTGTTTCATTCATTTCATTGTTATTCTTCTTGATCATTAAAGGTTAGATTCCGCATAACCTTTGGTGAAACATCTTAACAAAGTTTCTCTCATTGTTAGTTTGGATTTATCCAAGGTGACAATAACATTATAAGCTAAGGCATTAGATCCAAGTTTGGGAGCAACACCCTGAACTTGACAAAATAGAATTTTCACTATCCTATACTAATAAACTCAACAATTAATTATTTTTTTCTTTCTAAAAATCATTTTAGTAGAGTATTTTGTAATTAATTTATAGTAAAACTTTTAGCTAGGCAAATATATTTTTTTCCTAAAATTTAATTATTTTTTATCGTTTAAAAATTAATATAGTAGTTTAGTTGATTATTTAAAATAAAAAGAATGTATATGTAGCATTGATTTCTAAAATATTTCTAACGCGCTACTTTTAATATATCTTCGTATAATATAATTAAATATTTGCTTCAAATAATTTTTAGATCAAGTTATAACTAACTATATAGGAATTTTATAATTTTCAATTTAAATATTGTTGATGCAAAAGTTAGGTAGATTTGTATTTGGCCCGAATAGCTGTTATCCGGGTATGAAACACCTTCTTCGTGCACCAAGTGAATTTGTTGAGAACCCTACACAAGGAAATGAAACACCGTTAACCTTATCGTAGGAGCGGATCCCACGATTAGACTCCGGCGTGAGAGTAAGTATCGGTTTTGGAGGTATAATCAAGTGTGATTAGGGTTGTATGTGATACTTGTATTGATGATAATCGATCTCCTTTTATAGGCTAGGTAACCCTAGAGTTCCTATATCTTCCGGCCCAAGGCCCATCCGAGATCTCAGGGATCTGGTTCGATATCATTGGGATAACATGGTTATCCTTTCCATTTAAATCCTTTGAGCATATCTCTTCTTGAAATAGCGCAAGTCAATGTCACATGCCGCGGACGCATGCTCTTAGTTTTGATCCTTAATTGACCGTGGCCCAACTGATATCCGCGGCCGTGGGCCAAGGATGGATATCCATTAATGAATGGGCTTTAGTAGCGTAAGACTGGGCCGGGTTGGGCTGGACCAGACTATACGTCATCATGTCCCCCCAGTCTAGGAGTTGTGGCCGTGACCGGAGCCGCGATCACTGCTTCTAGACTAAGGAAAAAATAAGATAAATAAAGCAGCCAGAATTAAGAATCAAGTCTTGAAATTGTAAAAAGAGGATCCAGTTACCAAAGATGGCGCAAACAACTGTTGATGGGACGTGTGGGCCCAGAACGTTTCATCTGCCCTGAGATCTGAACCGTCTAAATGAAAATGCTAGTGAACACGTGGCGAGCATCCACCGAAGCACGGGAATCGAGGTCATAGTATAAATAGGGCACACGATCACTGTTTACACTTACCACACATTTTTGTAAAATCACTACCATATTCACACATAGCTGCACAACGTTAATTTCCCCCAGATTTGCACACGCGCAGGTTAGATTCTCACGCCACTTTTTGAAAACTTGATAAAAAACAATCATGGGTAGGGATACCATAACACTAGAGCAGGCCGTGTCTGTCATTTCTCAGGAGTACCTACAATTATTTTGTTGGACTATTTTATACCGGAAAGCCTCCACCCGGAGTTGCCTGGTCCGGAAGATGCGATCGTTAACTTCTCAGAGGATAAAATTGGTGTATATTGTAAATTCTTTGAATTCGCAAATTATCGCATCCCTATTACGCAATTCTTGTTTGACCTCCTTGGTCATTACCAAATTCACCTTTCTCAATTATCCGTGATAGGCATGGCAAAAGTTAGCCAATTCGAAATTAATTGCCGCATCCTAAACGTGATCCCCACTGTTGACCTATTTCGCGTATTTTATATCCCCTCGTATCTGGCAGGGTGGATGTCCTTCGCTAAGCGTCCAGGGAAATACACCCCACAATGTTACATAAAGCCCTTGGACTCCTTGAAGAACTGGAATAACCGGTTTTTCTAGGTGGATGAAACGGTATTTCCCACTCTGGTGGCCTCGCGCACATCCGCTCCGAAAGACAAAAAAGCAAATGCGGACAACTGTTCTGAAGTGGATGTGTCAATACTAAACACGCACCGAACAAGTTTCGGGCAGCAACCTGAGGACTTATTGTGCCTAGTAGGAATAAGTCGAAACTACTTCTTCCCGGAGGACCAGTACCCCGTTTTTCTTTATGACGATGACCAGGGTGGGTGCATACAAATAAATATTGCATTAACTGTGACGGTCAAACGAGTGTATACTAACAGATATTTTGTTTGTTGTACCTTGCAGAAATGGATCTATTTGGTCTGATCAGGAACCCAAACCCCCAGGTGAAGGTCGGTATGCGTCCCCGTGCTGCTCACGAGGTACCGCTACTGCAAGCCACCACAAGCCGGGTGGTAAACATGGAAGGGACACCCACAATATCAACTTCAACTAGGACCCCATCTGCGATGGAGAAGTTACCGTTGGACTTTGCGGATGAGGAATTGCAAACGGATGTGGTGGGGGAACATCAAGCGGATAACCCCGTTGCTACAACCGTTCCCCAACAAGAGCAGCCTGCTGCCGAGAGTGCTGCTACGGAGGTTCCCCTTGAAACCAACCTAGAGCAGGAGGTCTTGACAATGGGGCCTCCCGTTAATAAAAGGTGTAGGAAAAGAGATAGGGGCGAAACTGGATCAAACGCCCCATCTAAGGTTCTGAGAACGGAGCGAGGTACCGCAACCGACACTCAGAGTGTGAGCGAGCCAGAACTGCTATCGTTTGCCGTGCCGCAGCCGACCCCCAAGCCTGATGTCGCACAGTAAGTATTTAAAGTGAAATATTGCATCAACATGGTCCCTTGTAGTTGAAAATAAAAAATATTATTTCTTGTTAATGTAGGTCTTCCAAGGAAGTAACCGTTGAGGACGAGGACACAGAGAAATCCTCTCCTTTCACTTCCATGGGCGGACCACCGGACGACATCTATCAGCCGAATTGTGGCATAACCAACAGCTGTCGTCTGGACAATCCACTTGTCTGTCAAGAGATGGTGGATCACATTATGCCCCCAGGGTGCTTTTCAGAGATGCGCCACCTGCCTTCAGAGGACTTCCTGAGCCAATACAACATCAACCTGGCTCGGCAGGTGGCACTGGGGTCTCAGCTTAGACTCACGTTCAAGCAAGAGTCGAAGCTGTTGAAGAAGTCAGTGGCAAAGATCGGCCGTCGTGAACAGAAAATTCAGGTCCAGGATGATAAAATAAAGAACCTGAAGGCCCAGGTCGAGGCTGATTCTGACATGAAAAGGGCCGCGAAGGCCAAAAATGAAACGCTTACGAAGGAACTCGAAGACCTCCGCGCCCGTTTTTCAAAGCTGCAAGTGGATAATGAACAGCTAACGCAGCAAGTCGCGATCCTTCAAATCCAGGTCACAAGCGAAGAGAAGATAAAGGCTGCCTTTAAGGAATTCAAGCAGTTAGAAGACAAGCGGGTTGAGCAGCGGTGTGCAGAGATAGACGCTAGACTGGATGCCCTTAGCATTGACTTCGGCGAGGAGTTGTACCCCCATATGCTGACATCAATCGCAGGTCACCGATGGATGATCGGGCACGGCCTGCGATTAGCTGTAATGAAGTGCGCAGAGTCAATGAAGTTGAGGCAGGCATTCGCGGATGTAGTGACCGCTGGTATTTCCAAAGGATTAAGTGATGGGCTTAGGGATGGCGTAAAGCACGGAAAGGCTGGTCTGGACTTAGCGTCGTTGGAGGGTCATGACCCGAAGGCTAATGAGAAATTTATTACTGCTCTGCAAGCACTGAAGGATTTGAAATATCTAAAAGACGCTCTGATAGACTGTATCATGGCATCGCTACACTTGGAGAGTAATACTGGTAAAGATGCGCCCCCGGAGGTCCGCGGCCTAGGCCTCTGCACTTCACAACTGAAAATACCTATTTACCCGGAGGTTCGTGACCCCAGAAATCCATGGGCTATCAGGGAAGAAATTCTTCTGGAGGACGCCATCGCAGCCAACATCAGTCGGACGGAAAGGAAGAAAAAGAGCAGAGTGGTGTGCCGTACCTGTCTTCTGGAGGACGCCATCGCAGCCAACATCATGCGAGATCCGATGGTGTGCCCGTATCTGTCCCCATCGTCCCTCAAGGTCTGTTGAAGTCCTACGTATAGGGTAAATTCATCTAAAAAAGAAAAGGCGCTGGGTCCTAGAAACATAAAAAAAATACATGGATTACTTTATTGAAGTCTTACGTGTAGGGTAAATTCATCCATGCGTGAGCCGTAGCTCAAAGATAGCATTTCTTGAGGTTAGTGATGTTCCATGTCCTTGGAAGGATCGTTCCGTCCGTGGACCGTAACTTGTACGCCCCGTCTCCAAACGCTTCCACTACTTCATAAGGTCCTTCCCATTTTGGGCCAAGCTTGCCTCCATCGACAGCGTGGCTGGCATCGTTACTGCGATAGACAAAATCTCCTGGCCTGAACGCAACATTCTTGACCCTGGCATCATAGTATCTTTTCATTTTTAGCTTAGCCTTAGCCTCACGTATCGTGGCGCGTTCGCGCCTTTCTTCAACAAGATCCAAGTTTAGCCGTAGCTCATCATCATTGTGCACGACATCCACAGCCGCGGTACGATATGTTGGCATCTTGATTTCTGCAGGTATGACGACCTCCGTCCCATAAGTCAAGGAGAACGGGGTATCATCATTACTTGATTTTATCATTGTGCGATGAGCCCAGAGAACATGGGAAGTTCTTCGAGCCAGTTCTTTTTATTCTCGCCTAAGCGGGCCTTGATTCCTTCTCCCAAGCTCCTATTTTCCCGCTCCATGAGTCCACTAGACCGCGGATGTTTGACCGAGGCGAATCGCTGCACAATGTTTAACTTCACACACCAATCTTTGAATGGATCACCGTTGAATTGCTTGCCGTTGTGAGAGATGATTTCTCCGGGGAGTCCAAAGCGGCATACTATGTCATTCCATACGAACTTCTTCACTTGGGTACCGCTAATGGTTGCCACGGCCTTTGCTTCGATCCACTTGGTAAAGTAGTCCATGGCTACTATCAAGAATTTGACTTTCCCCGGCCCTTCCGGGAAAGGACCAGCGATGTCAATTCCCCACTTGTAGAACGGCCACGGGGCCGTGATAGGGGTCAATGGCTGTTGAAGTTTCCTTGGTATGGGACGATGTATCTGGTAGTCCTTGCACTTGCGTATTGTCTCCCATGCATCTCGATGCATGGTTGGCCAATAATATCCGGAACGCATGGTCTTAGCTACCACGGAGCGCGGCCTCGCGTGCAGGTTGCACGACCCTTCGTGTCTTTCTCGGATAACATAGTTCGCCTGGAGTGGTCCGACACACCGTAGCCATGGTTTCAAGAAGGAGCGCCTGTAAAGGACCTCGTGCAATAACTCATATTGTCTAGCTTTGATGCGGAGTTTACTTGCATCCTTGCTATCTTCTGGAAGAATTCCGTCCCTCAGGTATTCAACTATTGGTGTCATCCATGTCGGTTCTTCTTCCTCAACCACGACCGCTACTTCTTTTTCATTGATGGACTTCTCATTAAGTATCTCGACCAAGACTTGTTTAGATAAGTATGCAAAGCTGGTGGATGCAATTTTGCTCAGGGCATCTGCTTTCTTATTTTTGCTTCGTGAGACATGGCTGATTGAAAAGCTGTCGAAGCCGCTGACTAGGCTGTTTGTTTTTCAAGGTACTTGACCATGTTTTCTTCTTTAGCAACATACGCTCCGAGAACTTAGTTTGCCACTAACTTGGAGTCAATATCTGCTTGTATGTGGCGCACCCCTATTTGCGCCACGATCCGCATCCCTGCTATCAGCGCTTCATATTCTGCCTCATTATTTGAAGCGGTAAATTGGAATCTCAGCGCATAGGTGAATTCAGTTCCTTCCGGACTTGTCAATATTAGCCCTGCGCCTGATCCATCGGTACATGAAGAACCGTCCGTGAAAAGTGTCCTGATACACACAAAATACTATATAATATAAGATACAATCTAAGAGAGCAATTAAGAAAGATTCCAAAAGTCTCCCTTGAGGAATTTTCACTCTTAAAATATAATATAATATAATACGTATATTTACCGGGAAGTATGATTTCCAGGGTCGTTTCCCCAACGACTTGTGAAATTGAAACCACGCCTTAGCTTGGATAATGATTTGAATAAGAGCACATATGAATTTGATTTTCTAAAACTACTAATTAAAAGAAACAAATAAAATAAGCACACAAAAACAATTAAGCTCTTAAAACAATTAACCGGAACAAATAAAACGCGACAAATAAGCAAATAAGACAAAATTAAACCTTAAAAATGCAAACTAAGTTTCTAAACCTAAAATAAGACAAAAGAAAATTTTAGGAAAAAGAAAAATATTTTTTTTATTATTTTTGAATTTATTATGAATTAAAAACTAATTTAATCTAATTAAATCCTAGAAAATAGCAAATTAAGTCCTAAAAATTCTAAAAAAATGATTTTTAAACTTAGAAAAGTCTAAAATAACATAAAACTCAGAAAACTATTTTTAACTATTTTTAAAATTAAATTCCTATTTTTAAAATTAAAACTAAAAGCTCAAAAATGAAAATTAAAATCTAAAAGTGGTGAAAATGATTTTTCTGAATGTAAAACTAAAACTAATTTTCTAAAGCTAAAAACTACTTTTTTGTATTTTTCTGAAAATTATTTCTATTTTTTATGTATTTTTGAAAATTAAAACCTTAGAAAAATTATAAAAAATAAACTAATAAAGGGAAAAATCCCAAAAAATCAGGAAAAGTCCTAATTACTATAAAGATCACAAGAAAAATGAAATAACATGACCAGCTTAACTAATAAGCCCTCCAATAAGCCAATTAGGCTACGGCTTATTTAAATGGGCTTAAGCCCAAAGTGGCTATATGAATTAAATGGAAAGAGTGGTAAACGAATTGTACCACCTAGCACAATGGAAAAGACTTATGAGAAGTGAGAGGGAGGTCGTGGGTTCAAGTCCCAGCCTGCCCTTTTTGATTTTTTTTTATTTTTCAAAACCAAAAGCTCAAACTTATTAAGCACACATTTTTAAGCATTTTTAACAAAACAAGTATAAGCTGAAACTTAAAATTAAGCTCTCTAAGAGCTTATGAAGATCTGCTTACAGAAAATGAGCTTTTGAGCTCTTAAAAGCTTATTTTGACTAAAACACTTGCACATACTTCATTATAAGCTCAAATTTCAAACCAAAAGCTGTTCTAGAAACCTTAGGATGCAAGGAAGCTAATTATGAAAAGCTACACTAACTAAAAACACTTTAAGATTTCTAAATCTAGGATTAAAGACAGCAAACTCAGAAAAAGAAACTAAAAGTTCAAAATTCAAACAAGCTAGCAAGAGCAATAAGCTATGACATAAGTTGAGCTTTTGGAAACTAGACAAACTACATATAAGCAATTAATATTATGCATAAAATATATTCTTATAAGCTAAAAAACTAAGTTAAAATGCTAAGTCTTAATTACTACTGTTTTTTGGCTTTTTGAAATTTTTAATGAAATTTAAAGCTAAATTACCCTAAGATTTTAAGCTAGAAATGAAAAACAAGCTTTAAACTAACTAATCCTATATGAAATCTAAGAGCTTATGGAAATTTAGACTCTAAAACCTAAAAACACTTGGTTAATTTGAGGCTTAAAAAGTCAGCAGTAGTAACTATGGTTACTACTGCTGATGCAAATGACCAAGAGGGCAAAACAAAGTTGCAGGCAACCAAGGTTGTTTCTACTGCACTAGTTACACTCAATGAGTGTTAATACACTTTAAACAAGCAAATACTACACCTAGGAAAGCTAGGATCAAAAAGTCTCAAAGATCTAAAGGAGCAAAAGCTCCCCTGGTGCTGAGACAAGAAATTTAAGCCATAAAATTATTTTAAACCTAAACTAATCATTCAAACTTACTCAAAACCTTATCAATTATCAATATCAAACTATCCAAAGAAAAACCTCCAAGTTTCTTTGACTTTTGAGGGTCAAATAGCACTAATCCAAACACCCCTTTAGCTTTTGACAGATTTCATTAAGTCTTATATTTTGAAATCTAATTAACAAAACCTAAATACCAGATATTAACTAGCTTAAAACAGACTTATCAAACTCAAATCACCAACTAAATAAACTAGAATTAAGAATCTAAGAACTAAACTAATTATTTTTGGTTTTTCATGCTTTAATGGCAGTTATGAACAAAACTAAGATCCAATATACTATAGCTAAAAACAGATAAACAAATATGATTGACAAGTAAATTAAGATAAGCAAAAGCACAAATAAGCAATTAGTAAGCAGATAAGCAAATCTAATAAGCTAATAAGCAATCATTAAGATAGAAATTTAAGAACAAAGGATTTAAATGAAAACTTACAAAATGCTTCAGCTAAACAGAAGCTATTAGGCTCAAATGAGCTTATCAACAGCTCTGGCTTATCAGAGATAAGCCAGTAAAGTCCATGGAGGCTCATCCCTTGCTAGCCTCCCTTCCATGAGCTTTTAAGTCCAAATATCAAAAGTAATTAGCTGATTTTAAAGTTTAAAGTAGATTAAAACCTTTATAAGCTCAAATCCAAGCTTATAGACTTGGATGAGCTAAAATGAGCTTATTGTGAGCTTATGAATCATTAACATGAGAATAGAAGCTAAAAAGAGAAGGAAACTTTTTCATTAACTAAATTTGATTACATTAAGTGAAATTTGGGTACAATACTTGAAAACGGAAATGGACAATTACATTAAGCTAAATTAAGCTAAAATTCACTAAATTATCTAAAACTAGACTAGGAAAAGAAGAATGTGTGTGTGTGTGTGAGAGTGAGCCTTTTTATAGCCTGAAGCTGAACCTTCTAGCCCCTTTGGCAGTTACAAGCTCCTTTTGATCATGTCCGTACAATCCCTCAATGAGACATTTGTGTGCTTCTTTTGAGAGTAGAGCTAGTGCAAAAATACCCCTTCCTTGTGCTTTTTCTCTTCCAACGTGGCATTCCCTTTGTGGGTTTGGCCAATAGGGTGTCATGAATGACACATAACTCTGCCAGCATGTACTTGCTTCCATGAATTGTCTCTCTTGCCCCTCAATTTGTAAAACCCCTTTGATTTGATCCTAGGTAAAAGAGGTAGGGGATGAATGAATAGTAAAAGTTCTTGGCGCCATTTATTTTTTTTTAACTGAAAACGGGTAAATGGGGGGTAAGTTTGGGACTTTGGCAAAATAAGTCCTTGTCTTTGTTTGCAAAATAAGTCTATGTGGTGTAATGTTTTGAAATTGGCAGAACAAGTCCCTGGACTAGTATTAAGGTTGTGGGTTATGGGTTTAGGATTTGGGCTTGGACTATTAGGCCGGGTAATGGGATTTTGGGATTTATAAAGGATTTGGCCCATTTAGGTTAAGGGACCATTTGTGTAATTATGTAAACTTGAGGGACTAAAATGGTATTTTGGGTTTTTTTTGTCTTTTTATGGAACTTTGACTTTGGTTGACCTGAGAGTTGACTGAAGGTTTGACTTTTTGACTTTGGCTTCGAATTCCCGGCTTCTTTTGTGCTCTTCCGTTCCTCGTGTCCGTGTTTGTCCGGTTT
This sequence comes from Tanacetum coccineum, assembly GCA_026074375.1. NCBI lineage: Eukaryota > Viridiplantae > Streptophyta > Magnoliopsida > Asterales > Asteraceae > Tanacetum > Tanacetum coccineum. The sequence continues at coordinate 13,294 of BQNB010074984.1, read as the reverse complement.
TATATGTTTTCTTGTGGCTTTTGTCTTATCCATACCTGCACACACAAAACACAAAAGCAAGCACATCTTTGCCATTTTTAGTAAGTTTTTTTGTCTTAATTGGGCTTTTTCTGATATAAACGGATATGTGTTTTCACACATATCAAAATTCCCCAAACTAAACGATTGCGTGTCCTCACGCAATATTACATGCTCTATAACCAAATACCTCAAAACTTCCCCAAACTAAAACTTTAAGAAGTAGTAAAGTCTTTTGTGGGGAAAGTTTCTAAGTCACAAGTTATAAAACACCCGATTTCCCATTTTCAAATATTTTTTCATTTTTATGATTTTTCTTAATAAATTACCTAACTACAACTTATTCTTGTGTGACATAATGTATTGTTTTCATTACCTTTGGTAACTTTTAGTATCATGGAACAAAAAGCACAATTAAGTGTTTAAAAAGATAACTTCATCATTCTCGATTTTTCACTTTTCCCAAACTAAGCTTAAAAATAAGATCATTGTTAAGTACAAATTAAGATGCTAAGACTACTTATAATTACAACTTGTGAATTTTTCTTCCCGACATTTATCATATATTTAAGTGTGTGTGCTCAAATTAATTTACCATTAAATCCACATATTTAGATAGTTGAAATCCGACTAAGCTTTACACATGGGCTTTTTGGGCTAATATGTTAATAACTTAGTAAGTTCACAACTCAAAGCGAACAAAAACCTCCTTAGCTAAGACATCGTTGGTTCATTTGTCCCATGAATGACTTTCTTCTCTAGCATCCCACCGTCATCGGGTAAGTGCTAAGGTTTTTGAGACCCCATCCGGAGAATAATTATCGAGACGCATGAACTTCCGATGGAAAAGCTTTGTAGACTTTTGCAAATTTTGGTTCAAAAGAATACTTTGGTTTTAGAAAATAAAACTTTTACTATTTATTTTCTTACTTGCAACATAAACATACACATTATTCACATTTGACTAGGAACCGGTATCACTTTTCTTTCGACGTCACATCGGCCACGCCTCCGACAAGAGTCCGTGTACTTATTATGATACCGATCCTAAATATACATCCTCCATCCTTTCTTTCGATGTCACATCGGGAGCGAACCGACAAATGCCCATGTACTTTATTGCGATGGAGTTTGTATATTATTATTAACACTAAGGATTTATAACTTGCATCCTTTTTATTCATCAACTATTTTTTTTTCTTTTTCATCATCATTTTTTTATGCAACATTTTTTTCATTATTTTTGCAAATAGAAAATTTTCGTTTTAGAAAACCAAAGTATAAGCTTGAACCAAAATTCTTATTTACAAATGACGTTAACTTCATCGATAAAGCTTTTTCTCTAAATATGTTGATTAGACTTTTATGTGTAATAAAAACTCTAACTTGTAAAAATTAAAGAGAACACGTATGATTAATCATTTTAAGAACTTCGGGGAAGAAAAACTACAAGTTATTTTTATAAGCTTTTAAGCTTTCCAAATAAACCTTGTTTAGCATCCTAACTCGTAATTAACACTATCATTTCTTATTCTTTGCAATTGAAAATCTCTAATAAAGAAATTCGCAAATACTTAGCCTATATAAAATCCAACTTGGTATATTTAAAATCTACTTGAGATTAGCACAAGTCTTCATTTACTAATGAATCAAGTCTAGCATGTTTAAAGTCTACATGAGACTAGCACAAACTATCATCATTAATTGTTAAGGGAAAAAGCTAGAACTCAACACGTTCGATCGGGTTAAAAATTACTTCTTATTCTCACCAACGGAAAACCTACATTTGTGCCTTAACACTTATCATTTTTTTTCATTTTTCTACAAATAAAACTTTAAAAATTTAAATGTTTTGCTATTTTTGCGGGAAAACGGGGTACGTGAGAACAAAACAATAAGCAGGTAACATCAAATCGATAGATTCCCTCCCCAAACTAAAACGAAACATTGCCCTTAATGTTTAAGGCCGGGTTCTACGAAAATCTAAGCCGTTTATTAATTATGCAAAGATAAACATGAATCGATAAGATGAAAGGATATCGGATTTCCCCAAACTAATTACAAACAAAGGATAGGAAGCTCGAGTGAACCTGGACACAACACCAAACACGAGAGGCTTCAAAAATTGTTGGTTCAATCCTACAAAAATCACAAGCACAAACAACGAAAAATCAAAAGAGTACAAGCCTCTTCACATCACAACACATTTGTTAGAAAATAGAAAGAAGAAAGAAATGGATAAGCATGGGGTGAACTCCCACGAAGTGGCTTGTTTTTGTTCACCTAGTCACAAGCTCGACTCGATCCCTGAATTTAATTGCTTTAGGGAAAGCAAATGTGGAAGAAAGAAACTTCCATTAAAGATACCTCTGGCATAAGATAAGAAAAATGAAATATGACGATGCCGGGGTGAAAAACAAAATCTTCACTCCCAAAGGAGAGAAACAAAGGTGAATCCTCAGGGAAGGTGAAGTATGGAAGAAAATTCCAAATGATAAATGTGAAGGAATCGACATCTTCAACATTTAGAGATAACGTCTTTTCACTTTGGTAAAAATCTTTATTAAGCTTAACAAAAACACTCTTCATAGCCATATTGGGCTCAAAATTCAAACAATCATCCGGTGGTTCTAGGGGAGGAAGAGGAAATGACGGTTCTTTGAGAAATAAAAGAGTCCCGGAGGAAATGTTCTTTCTTAAATTCTTTTCCAATGGTACAAGATTTTTATCATGAATGGCATGATAAACGAGTATACCTGGTTTGAATACTTTGTCTTCGGTTCCAAGAGAAATTAAGGTAATACTTGCCGACAACTCCGCAGTGAAAGGCGAGTCGGAATCTAACAAAGGATGTGGTAAAATACTTGATTTGATGGAATCAAATGCAACGGTTAAGTCCTTTTTAAAATCCTTTGGTTTGGAAAAATGATCATTAAAATCAATTGGATTATCAAAAGTGATTCTTATTGGCATAACAATGGTATCAATTTGCATATCACTTGAAAGTTTGTCATCTTTTTCCTCAATTTCTTTAACTTTTGGAGGAGAAAAAGGTTTTGGTTTTTTATTTAAGTATGTTGCCAAAAGACAAATTATCTTCCTCCTTATCGTAATTCGATTCATCATTTTCCATACAAATCTGATCAACGAGAAAAGCATCGACATTTTCCATGAACGATCCCTCTCTCCGGTGAGAGTAGGGGAAGTAGGATTGCTACTTGAAGATTCAAAGGTAGAAGGAATGGTAAGGTCAATTCCCGGTGGAATCGAATCTCTTTCTTCAAATTTTTCTAAAATCAAATTACTTTCTTCCGGTGAAGTAATTGTGAATGAAGGAGAAGACTTAATCTCGACATCCTTATCCTTCTCTTCAAAAAGAGGGTTCACGTTGCTAGATTTGAAGTTATCATCGAATTCGAAAAGAGGATTTGAATAAATTCGAAAAGTTTCTTCATGAAAATCCTTCTTAAGAGTCGAATCATCATTACCCGGTGGTAATGAATCAAGAGGAGCAAGTTCATCGGCGAACTTCTTAAAATTATCACTAGTCTTCATCGGAGAAGAACTAGGAGGAGGAGTATTAGAATGAGTAGTGGTACTGCCACTAAACGGATCAGCTTTTGAAAAATCGATGACAGAAATAACATGAACAAATTGTTTATCCTTGTTTTTCTCAGATTTATCGGCATAATAAACAAGTTCTTCTTTTCCTATTCTTAAAGTCAATGTTTCCTCGTACAAATCAATGAGAGCTTTCGCAGTGCGAAGAAAAGGTCTTCCTAAGATAATAGGCACTCTCGGGTCTGGTACAAAATTAACCACAACAAAATCCACAAGAAAAGTGAAACCATCAACTCTAACTACAACATCCTCGGTTATTCCCATTGGGTGCGTAATTGAACAATTAGCAAGCTCGAGTGTCATTCGGGTGGGCGTCAAAGCTCCAAGCTCTAGTTGCTTGTAGATAGAATGAGGTAAAAGGTTTATGCTAGCTCCAGAATCGGCTAAAGCATTAGTCCTATCAAGTTCTTGTAAAGCACACGGGATAAGAAATTTTCCCGGATCTTCGAGTTTCTCGAGAACTTTGTTCAAGATGATGGCAGAACATTCGGCATTTACGGTTGTAATGGCGATCTCCTCGAGTTTCTCTTTATTCCTTAATAACGAGCTTAACCATTTGTTGAACTTCGGCATTTCAATGAGAGCATCTTTCAATCTAATCTCTAAACGTAGTTGTTTAAACAACTTCATAAACCTACTTTGTTGAGCACTTGGTGTATCTTTATCTCTCACTTTCATCCTCTCGGGATATGGAAGTTTAGGTTGATATGAATTAGGCTTTGGAGAATTCGGCTCTTGAATTTCAACATTAACGGTTTTCTTAGCTTTTGGTTTCGGGATTTCAATGAAAATGGAATCTTCATCATCCAGAAGTGGGACTTATGCGGTACTTTCTAAACTTGGTTTTTGCACTTTGTCCATTGACGTCTCCGGGTTTTGTTCGGGTTCTTTTTGAGGAGTTGAAACAACGGGTGTAGGAACGGAGTCGAAGGTCCTTCACAAGTTTTACCGCTCCTTGTGGTGATAGCATTAACATGCTCGCGAGGGTTAGTCACGGTTTGACTTGGAAGAGTACCCGATCTTGAAGTAGAAGCGGTGTTGGTTTTTATGAAGTTGGTGAACAAATCCGTCAAATTTGTCATTTGATTTTGTAAACTTTGGCCTTGGTTTTGCACATTCTTCAATACCGCATCGTTTGCCTTAACGTAACTCTCAAAATCTGTTTTTGACACGCCTTGAATTTGAGGAGTAGGAACTTGATAAGGATGAGCTTGATAAATCGGGGTTTGATGGGTTGGTGGTTGATAAACTTGACCTTGGTTAAAGTTATTTCCACGGTTTTGATTGAAATTGCTTCCTCGATTTTGGTTAAAATTGGTTCCTTGATTCGGATTGAAACGATTTTGACTGTTTTGATTATTTTGGTTGTTTTGAATCGGAGGAAAACCAGGTGGTCGAATTTGGTTTGAAAGCATCGGAGGTCGGGTATTGTTATTCCCTTGGTTGAAATTAGCCACGGCGGCTTGTGCTACATATTCTTGGATGTTGTCATGATAAACATGTCTTTCGGTAGCGGGACAATGTTGGTAAGAATGAGATCCTCCACAAGTGACACAACTTTGCTCAACCGCTTTGACGGGTGCGGGAGCTTGAGCTTTTTGTTTGTCGATAAGCATAGACTTTATCATATTTTTGAGCTCGGTAACTTCGGTTGTAAGAGCAACTACATCGGGTGAAATTCCAGGAGTAGACGAACTAACTTTAGCAACGACTGCCTTGTTTCGTGAATTTCGAACCTTAGATTTACTTTCGATAATTCTTAAGCACTCACGAGGCATCTTATCTAAGAAATTACTACCCGCAGCGGAGTTTAACGAATCTTGGTCATTAGAATTCAAAGCGTTGTAGAAAGTATCGAGTTGGTGTATTTCCGAAAATCCGTGATGTGGACAAGCTCTAAGAAGATCGTTAAATTGGTCCTATGCTTCGTAGAAAGACTCGTCAAATCTTAGTTGAAATCCCGTGATTTCATTTCGGAGATTTGTTGTTTTAAACGGAGGGGAAAAATTGTTAATAAACTTTGAAACAAGATCATCCCAAGTCAAGATTGATTGAGGGGGGTTCCTTCTCGAGCCACATCCGGGTTGCACCTTCGAGAGAAAAAGGAAAAAGCATAAGCTTTATCGACGTACTCAGGACGTTCGGGAATCTCATCGTTGAGGTGATTTTGTTGAAATATCAGATGTGAGCGTGTGGATCTTCTTTGTCATGATCGAAAAATTATTTGTTTTGAACAAGAGTGAGCAAGCCAAGCTTAAGCTCGAAATTATCCGCGTTGATCTTGGGAACAACGATAGCATCTTCGTAACCCACGGTGGTGCTTCAAGCAATTGTGCCATAGTCCGGTTATCCGCCATCTCAACAATAGTTCGAATCTCGGGTTCGACTATGTTAGAAACTTGTCTTCTTCGACGCCTTGGAATTGTGACGTTTGAATTATTAGCAAGATTAGAACGTCTAGTGCGCATGCACTAATTAAACAAAAGAAAATTGAAAAAAATAATATAAAAGAAAATATTTTTGGTTTATTCACACTTTATTTTTTAAACGGACAACGGAAGACAACTTAAACCAAATAATCAAATTACTTCACGGTAACTCTTAAAAATTGCTTCTTAAGGTGAGTCGTACTTCGTAAATGACACAAATGACAAGTTTTTGAATCTTTGGTTCGAGTTGGGAACTTTTCAAGTTCACCGGAAATTGCAATGATAATACCTCACTTGAGAATATTATTTGTTGGTGTTCTTTTACCAACTTTGTGAATTTTATTTCTTTTTTAAGGACAATTTTTTTATATTTTTGATTTTTCTATTTTTTTTTATTTTTCATATGATAACTATACTAAAAAGAAAAGAAAAATATTTTTTACTTTTTATATTTTTATATTTTTTTTGAATTTTTGAAATATTTAACAAAAATAAAACTTTCGAGGACGAAAGGATCTTCAAACCAAAATCAACAAACGTATACGACGGAATCTTAATCACAAATCCCCGGCAGCGGCGCCAAAAATTTGATACACATAAAATACTATATAATATAAGATACAATCTAAGAGAGCAATTAAGAAAGATTCCCAAAGTCTCCCTTGAGGAATTTTCACTCTTAAAAGATATATATATATATATATATATATATATATATATATATATATATATATATATAAAATATATATATATATATATATATATATATATATAATATAATATATTATATAGCTAATATCATATAATAATACGTATATTTACCGGGAAGTATGATTTCCCGGGTCGTTTCCCCAACGACTTGTGAAATTGAAACCACGCCTTAGCTTGGATAATGATTTGAATAAGAGCAAAGATGAATTAGATTTTCTAAAACTACTAATTAAAAGCAACAAATAAAATAAGCACACAAAAGCAATTAAGCACTTAAAACAATTAACGAGAACAAATAAAACGCGACAAATAAGCAAATAAGATAAAATTAACTCTTAAAAATGCAAACTAAATTTCTAAACCTAGAATAAGACAAAAGAAAATTTTAGGAAAAAGAAAAATATTTTTTATATTGTTTTTGAATTTTTTTATAAATTAAAAACTAAATTAAATCCTAGAAAATAGCAAATTAAATCTTGAAAATTTATAAAAATGATTTTTAAACTAACTTAGAAAAGTCTAAAATAACAATTAAAAACTCAGAAAACTATTTTTAACTATTTTTAAAATTAAATTCCTATTTTTAAAATTAAAACTAAAAGCTCAAAAATGAAAATTAAAAGAGAAAACCAACAATTTTTGGACCACTATCTTTTACCGGGTCAAACACATTTGGTCATTTTTTTTAAAATATGCGGGTTTATCCAAACCCAAGAATCCATTTCACATTGTTGCCATATCTAACATTTTGGTTCACATTTGAGCCAAAACCCAAGTATCCATTTCACATTAGAGCCAAATCAGATTTAACAAGATTGTCTGATTTGGATCAAATGTGAAATGGATACTCGGGTTTTGGCTTAAACCCGCAAACTATTTTTAACTATTTTTAAAATTAAATTCCTATTTTTAAAATTAAAACTAAAAGCTCAAAAATGAAAATTAAAATCTAAAAGTGGTGAAAATGATTTTTCTGAATGTAAAACTAACTCTAATTTTCTAAAGCTAAAAACTACTTTTTTGTATTTTTCTGAAAATTATTTCTATTTTTTTATGTATTTTTGAAAATTAAAACCTTAGAAAAATTATAAAAAATAAACTAATAAAGGGAAAAATTACAAAAAATCAGGAAAAGTCCTAATTACTATAAAGATCACAAGAAAAATGAAATAACATGACCAGCTTAACTAATAAGCCCTCCAATAAGCCAATTAGGCTACGGCTTATTTAAATGGGCTTAAGCCTAAAGTGGCTATATGAATTAAATGGAAAGAGTGATAAACGAATTGTACCACCTAGCACAATGGAAAAGACTTATGAGAAGTGAGAGGGAGGTCGTGGGTTCAAGTCCTAGCCTGCCCTTTTTGATTTTTTTTATTTTTCAAAACCAAAAGCTCAAACTTATTAAGCACACATTTTAAAGCACTTTTAACAAAACAAGTATAAGCTGAAACTTAAAATTAAGCACTTTAAGAGCTTATGAAGATCTGCTGACAGAAAATGAGCTTTTGAGCTCTTAAAAGCTTATTTTGACTAAAACACTTGCACATACTTCATTATAAGCTCAAATTTCAAACCAAAAGTTGTTCTAGAAACCTTAGGATGCAAGGAAGCTAATTATGAAAAGCTAAACTAACTAAAAACAATTTAAGATTTCTAAATCTAGGATTAAAAATAGCAAACTCAGAAAAAGAAACTAAAAGTTCAAAAATCAAACAAGCTAGCAAGAGCAATAAGCTATGACATAAGCTGAGCTTTTGGAAACTAGACAAACTACATATAAGTTATTAATATTATGCATAAAATCTATTCTTATAAGCTAAAAATCTAAGTTTAAATGCTAAGTCCTAATTACTACTGTTTTTGGCTTTTTGAGATTTTTAATGAAATTTAAAGCTAAATTACCCTAAGATTTTAAGCTAGAAATGAAAAACAAGCTTTAAACTAACTAATTCTATATGAAATCTAAGAGCTTATGGAAATTTAAACTCTAAAACCTAAAAACACTTGGTTAATTTGAGGCTTAAAAAGTCAGCAGTAGTAACTATGGTTACTACTGCTGATGCAAATGACCAAGAGGGCAAAACAAAGTTGCAGGCAACCAAGGTTGTTTCTACTGCACTAGTTACACTCAATGAGTGTTAATACACTTTAAACAAGTAAATACTACACCTAGGAAAGCTAGGATCAAAAAGTCTCAAAGATCTAAAGGAGCAAAAGCTCCCCTGGTGCTGAGACAAGAAATTTAAGCCATAAAATTATTTTAAACCTAAACTAATCATTCAAACTTACTCAAAACCTTATCAATTATCAATATCAAACTATCCAAAGAAAACCTCCAAGTTTCTTTGACTTTTGAGGGTCAAATAACACTAATCCAAACACCCCTTTAGCTTTTGACAGATTTCATTAAGTCTTATATTTTGAAATCTAATTAACAAAACCTAAATACCAGATATTAACTAGCTTAAAACAGACTTATCAAACTCAAATCACCAACTAAATAAACTAGAATTAAGAATCTAAGAACTAAACTAATTATTTTTGGTTTTTCATGCTTTAATGGCAGTTATGAAGAAAACTAAGATCCAATATACTATAGCTAAAAACAGATAAACAAATATGATTGACAAGTAAATTAAGATAAGCAAAAGCACAAATATGCAATTAGTAAGCCGATAAGCAAATCTAATAAGCTAAAAAGCAATCATTAAGATAGAAATTTAAGAACAAAGGATTTAAATGAAAACTTACAAAATGCTTCAGCTAAACAGAAGCTATTAGGCTCAAATGAGCTTATCAACAGCTCTGGCTTATCAGAGATAAGCCAATAAAGTCCATGGAGGCTCCTCCCTTGCTAGCCTCCCTTCTATGAGCTTTTAAGTCCAAATATCAAAAGTAATTAGTTGATTTTAAAGTTTATAGTAGATTAAAACCTTTATAAGCTCAAATCCAAGCTTATAGACTTGGATGAGCTAAAATGAGCTTATTGTGAGCTTATGAATCATTAACATGAGAATAGAAACTAAAAAGAGAAGGAAACTTTTTCATTAACTAAATTTGATTACATTAAGTGAAATTTGGGTACAAAACTTGAAAACGGAAATGGACAATTACATTAAGCTAAATTAAGCTAAAATTCACTAAATTATCTAAAACTAGACTAGGAAAAGAAGAATATCCGTGTGTGTGTGAGAGTGAGCCTTTTTATAGCCTAAAGCTGAACTTTCTAGCCCCTTTGGCAGTTACAAGCTCCTTTTGATCATGTCCGTATAATCCCTCAATCATTGTTGAATCATCTATAGCCGTTGGATTAAATGATATCTCACACGGATTGCCAGCATGGCAATCCGTGATTGAGACATCTGTGTGCTTCTTTTGAGAGTAGAGCTAGTGCAAAAATACCCATTCCTTGTGCTTTTTCTCTTCCAACGTGGCATTCCCTTTGTGGGTTTGGCCAATAGGGTGTCATGAATGACACATAACTCTGCCAGCATGTACTTGCTTCCATGAATTGTCTTTCTTGCCCCTCAATTTGTAAAACCCCTTTGATTTGATCCTACGTAAAAGAGGTAGGGGATGAATAAATAGTAAAAGTTCTTGGCGCCATTTCTTTTTTTTAACTAAAAACAGGTAAATGGGGGTAAGTTTGGGACTTTGGCAAAATAAGTCCTTGTCTTTGTTTGGAAAATAAGTCTATGTGGTGTAATGTTTTGAAATTGGCATAACAAGTCCCTGGACTAGTATTAAGGTTGTGGGTTATGGGTTTAGGATTTGGGCTTGGACTATTGGGCCGGGTAATGGGATTTTGGGATTTATAAAGGATTTGGCCCATTTAGGTTAAGGGACCATTTGTGTAATTATGTAAACTTGAGGGACTAAAATGGTATTTTGGTTTTTTTTGTCTTTTTATGGAACTTTGACTTTGGTTGACCTGAGAGTTGACTGAAGGTTTGACTTTTTGACTTTGGCGTCGAATTCCCGGCTTCTTTTGTGCTCTTTCATTCCTCGTGTCCGTGTTTGTCCGGTTTTGACCGTTTTCTTGTGGCTTTTTGTCTTATCCATACCTGCACACGCAAAACACAAAAACAAGCGTATCTTTGCCATTTTTAATAAGTTTTTGGTCTTAATTGGGCTTTTTCTGATATAAACGGATATGTGTTTTCACACATATCATGTCCATACCTCCTTTGGGGTCTCTTTTACAGATATATCTGCCGGGGCGTCACCTGGTTTTTCCACGAGGAAATCTGCTAGGATCTGGCCTTTGACAGACGTTCGTGGTCGATATGTTATATTGTGTTCTCCAAGCATGACACTCCACTTCTAAAGTCGTCCAGCGACGTCGGGACGCGATATAATCTGCTTGATAGGCTGATTCGTGATGACTGCGATAGGATGAGCTTGGAAATACCTCCGAAGTCTCTTGGCCGCGAAAACTAGCGCTAGTATAAGCTTTTCCATTGGCGTGTAGTTTAATTCCGGACCCTGTAAGGCACGGCTAATGAAATATACCGGCGTCTGAACCGTGTCTCTTTCTGTCATCAGGACTGCGCCCACCGCTCCATGGGAGACGGACAAGTACATTATCAATTCTTCCTGCGGCCTTGGTGCTACCAGTGTAGGTAGCTCTGATAAGTGTTGTTTTAGCTCTTGGAAAGCTTTTTCCGCGTCCGCGGTCGAGTAGAAGTCAATTTTTTTGGCGCGGTTTTTTAATGTTTTAAACAGCGGCAAAGTCTTCTCAGCTAATTTGGAAAGGAATCTATTCAGACCTGCTAGCTTCCCATTGAGGCTCTGAACCTCTTTGATTGTTCGCGGGGATGGAAGTTGTAGCACCGCGACCACTTTATCTAGGCACGGCTTGATTCCTTCTGGTCCTACTACATAACCAAGGAACATCCCTTCAACCGCTCCAAATGTACACTTCTTGGGATTAAGTTTCATATTGATCTTTCTCAACGTACAGAACGTTTCTTTGATGTCTCTAAGCAGCTCTTCTTTTGTGTGACTTTTTATAACCAGGTCATCGACATAGACCTCTAGGTTGCGGCCGACCTGTTTGTCGAATGCCTTGTCTACGAGATGCTGGTACGTGGCTCCAGTGTTCTTAAGACCAAAAGGCATTTTTGTGTAACAATATACCCCTTGGGGAGTATGGAAGGCTGTCTTTTCTTCGTCTTTTTCCGCCATTTGTATCTGATGGTAACCTTTATATGCGTCCAAGAAGCACTTAAAAGGGTAGTCGCATAGGGACTCAATCTTCCAATCAATTTCCGGGAGGGGATAGCAATCCTGCGGACATGCTTTGTTTAGATCCGTAAAGTCTACACACATCCTCCAGCTCCCGTCGTGCTTCTTCACCATCACCGAGTTGGACAACCAGTCATGATAATATACTTCGCGCATGATCCCGGCTTCCACTAGTTTTTGTACCTCTGCTTGGATGGCCTTCGTGCGTTCTGGAGCTTGTCCTCTTTTCTTCTGGCGGATAGGGGAATATCCTTCACGGATGTTAAGTTTGTGTTCCGCTATCGATCTTGGTACTCCTGTCATGTCAGCTGGCTGCCATGCGAATATATCTAAGTTTCTTTTTAGGAGCACACATAATTCCGTTCGTCCTTTAGTTGACAACGTCCCGCCAATACTAATTTTCTGATCTGGGAAGTCGGGGTGTATAGCCACTTGAAAATCTTCAACACATTTTTTGGCCTTTTCCTTTATGTGTTTGGGCGTCGCCGCCACGGTGGCACACTCCATTGGCGAGAAAATAGTGCTACGGATAGTCACTATCCCACCTTTGACTGGAAACTTGATCATTTCGTGGGCCGTAGATGGTACCGCTTGGATTTCTTTGATCCCCGGTCTTCCGATAATACCATTGTATGATGATGGTGACCTTACTATCTTAAAGTTCATCCACGCTTCCGTAGAATGTTCCGCATCTCCGATAGTCACCAAGAGTCTTATCTGTCCTAGCGGCCATATTGTTTCCCTGCTAAAGCCGGTTAGTGACGTAGTGGCCGGGACCATCTGGCTTTGGATTTTCGGCCGGAGCCGATTAAAGCAATGCTGAAAGAGTATTTCCATTGAGGAGCCACCGTCCACGTACATGCGGTGGACCGTGTGTCCACCAATCTCCGCTTCTATAACAAGAGGGCCTTCTATTCTTTCGCTAGCAGTTAGCGGTGGGAACACAATTTCCCTGACGCAATCAAAGCTCTGCGTCACCTTCTGTCGTGTCACCCTCTGCCATGACTGTATCATGTAGATGGTTGTGGCTTTATCCTTGGTCGGGATATCCTACTTTCCCAACCTCTGTTGGTCTTTTTCTTGCCTTATGCCTTTAACAAATTGCGAGAGCTTGCCCTCTCTAACCAATTCTTCAATCTGTCTTTTCAACTGCACGCATTCATCTGTGCTATGTCCTATATCATTATGGAATTCACAGAACTTACTACTGTCACTCCGCTTCTCCAATGGAGTAACCATAGGCGTTGGTGGTTTGAACTTTGTTG
>BQNB010074983.1:20215-31615 GCA_026074375.1 Tanacetum coccineum | reverse complement strand
TATGATTTAAAGCAAATGCGTACAATACAAAAGGTATATTGCGGATTTATCGACGTCGTCAATGACTTGAAAACACAGGGTGTTATACAAATGATTTACGAAAATTAAAAGGAAAAGAAATTGTTGATATTGTTACACAAACATCATCTGCCCACACTATTGTTCTAGACATGTTCAAGCTTGAATTAGAACCTTTAGCTCCTAGGTTATTGCAAAATAGGGAAATTCACATGGAATACCTTAAGTATACTCAGGAACAAGCTGATATTCTTCAGGAATAGTCAAACAAGCTAAAGCAAAACAACCTTTAGATAAAGAGTTAGACTATGCCTGTAAGCATGCCCAACGAATTTAGGAGTTACTTGTATATGTTTGAGATACATGCCCTAATGTGATTAATAATAGTGCAAAAAAGGTTGCTGTCACACCTAAAAATAAGGTCAAGAAAGTTAGGTTTGCTGAACCTCTCACATCATTAAGCAACAGTAAACAGGTAGAGTCATCAAAAACATCTAATTCTAACACACCTGTGTTGTCTTCTACAGGATTGAAGTGTTCTACTAGTAAGTGCGGATCAAAGCCTATTGGCAATAAAAGGAATGATAGGATCTCTCAAACACCAAGTAGGAACAAGAAAAATAAAGTAGAATCCCAACCTAGGAAAGTTAATAAAAAGAATCGTGTTGTTGAACCTATTCGTAATGTTAATGTTAAGCATTCACTGTTAAATGATGCGAATTCTAAAACCTAATTTTTTGCTAATTGTAAGAAATCTATGTTTGATGGTGTTCATGATAAGTGTCTTTCTTGATTTTGTAGAAAATGTGAATAGCCGTGCTAAATCTGCTAAGAAACATAAAATAAAATATTTGGAAACCTACGGGTCATGTATTCACTAAAGTAGGATTTAAGTGGAAACCAACAGGCAGAACTTTAACTATAGTTGGTCATTCGTGCCCTTTAACTAGGATCACTTCAGCTAACGTAGTGCCTCCTAAGAAAACCACTTCCCACTCAGTTGAAACATAAAAACAAGAGCTTAAAGTCTATGAGCGGGAAACCCAAAATTTAAAAATACAGGGTTCAAGTAAAAAAGCTAAGAATTTAAGAATCTAAAGATACAACCACTCAGAACCCAATCATATTTGGGGATCCAGTGCTACAGATATTCCATCTTCTTCTTCTCTTGTCATGACAGGTTGTCCAGATTGTTCTCTGGTATCTGGACTCTGGATGTTCAAAACACATGATAAGGAACCGCTCTCAGCTCATGAACTTTGTTAGTAAATTTTTTGGTACATTTAGATTCGTGAACGACAATATTGCAAGGATTATGGGGTATGGTGACTATCAGCTGGGAAATGTTACTATTTCAAGAGTATACTACGTCGAGGGGCTTGGACATAACTTGTTTTCTGTTGGTTAATTTTGCGACGTGGATCTTGAAGTTGCATTTAGGAAAAACACTTGCTTTATTCGTAATTTAAAAGGTGTTGATCAAATTTTTGAATCCCATGACATAAATTTGTACATAATTTCTCTTGATGACATGCTTAAAACATCTCTGATCTGTCTCTAACTAAAGGCTACAAAGACTAAGAGCCTGGTCTATTGCATCGATCGTTTTATCCATCAAGCCAACTTATGGTACTTCTTAATAAGCCAGCAAAAACAGGTCCTTGCACGAGGTATCCCAAGCATGAAAATTTTAGAAAGATCATCTGTGTTTAGCATGTGCATTAGGAAAAAGCAAGAAATCCTCTCATCAACCCAAAGCTGAAGACACTAACCAGAAGCAACTATATTTTTTTCATATGGATTTGTGTGGCCCAATGCGTGTGGCGAGTATTAAAGGGAAAAGGTATATCTTAGTGATTGTCTACGATTACTCAAGATTTACTTGGGTCAGATTTTTAGGACAAAAGATGAAGCTCCTGAGGCCATCATTAAATGCATCAAAAATATTCAAGTTCGTTTGAATGCCATTGTCCGTAATGTTCGAACAGATAATGGAACCCGAAAATTTTATTTATTTGGGTGTTGCAATCAGAACACTTCGTGAATTTTATGAAAATGTTGGCATCTAGCATCAAACATCTGTTGCTCGCACTCCTTAGCAGAACGGCATTATCGAAAGGAAAAATTGAACTCTTGTAGAAGTTGCTCGTACAATGTTAATATTTTCTAAAGCTCTATTATTTTTATGGGCCGAAGCAATCAATATAGCCTGTTACACCAAAACCTCATTACTCCTGCCAACGATACAACAAGAAACTCCAAATGGGAGCTTAAATCCAAGAAACACACCAGATTTATCATTCTTTCATGTCTTTGGTGCACTATGTTATCCTACCAATGACAATGACGACCTGGGTAAATTAGATGCAAAAGCTAACATTGGTATTTTATTTGGTTACGCGCCCACAAAGAAAGCGTTCAGAATCTACAACAAAAGAACCCAGAAAATTATTGAAACAATTCATGTGACATTCGATGAGCTAACAGCTATGGCTACTGAACAATTCAGTTCAGGACCCGGGCTTCATTCTATGACTCCTGCAACATCCAATTTAGGACTCGTTTCTCAACAACCTTGTATTCCACCAAACAGAGATGATTGGGATCACTTGTTTCAACCCATGTTTGATGAATACTTCATTCCTCCATCAATTACTGTTTCTCTAGTTCAAGAAGTTGCTGCTCCAAGAGCTGTGGATTTAGTTGATTCTCCTGTGTCAACTTCCATTGACCAGGATGCTCCATCATCAAGTACTCCATCAATACAAGAACAAGAACAATCTCCAATCATTTCTCAAGGTTTTGAAGAATCACCAAAAACACCAATCTTTCGTGATGATCCACTTAATGAATCTCCTCATGAAGAATCAACTTCTCAAGGGTCATCATCGAATGTGAGACAAACCCACACTCCATTTGAACACCTTGGTAAATGGACTAAGAATCATCCTACAGCAAATGTGATCGGCGATCCTTCTTGCTCTGTTTCTATGAGAAAGCAACTCCAAACTGACGCAATATGGTGTTTCTTTGATGCCTTCCTAACCTCGGTAGAACCAAAGAACTTCAAACAAGCAATGATCGAACTGTTATAGATCGATGCAATGCAAGAATAAATTCATGAATTTGAAAGGCCACAAGTTTAGGAATTGTTGCCGTGTCCAGATAAAGTGTTATTGATCAAACTAAAGTGGATTTATAAGGTCAAGACGGATGAATTTGGCAGGGTACTAAAGAATAAGGCTAGACTAGTTGCTCAAGGATTCAGGCAAGAAGAGGGAATCGATTTCGAGGAATCACTTACACCGGTTGCTAGAATTGAGGCCATCCGTATCTTCGTAGCAAATGCGTCTCATAAGAATATGACGATCTACCAAATGGACGTCAAAACGGCTTTCTTAAATGGCGAGCTTAGAGGTCTACGTTTCTCAACCAGAAGGATTTGTTGATCAAGACAACCCATCGCATGTGTAAAAGCTTAAAAAGACCCTTTACGGTCTAAAACAAGCACCACATGCATGGTATGACATGTTGTTAAGCTTCCTAATCTCACAACATTTCTCCAAAGGTGCAGTTGATCCAACACTCTTCATAAAGCAAGCTGGGAACGACTTACAACTGGTATAAATTTATGTTGACGATATAATCTTTGCATCTACTAATACTGCCATGTGTAATAAGTTTGCTAATCAGATGACCACTAAGTTCAAGATGTCAATGATGGGGCGAATGTCATTCTTTTTAGGATTACAAATCTCAAAAAGTCCCAGAGGCATCTTTATTAACCAATCTAAATATGCTTCTAAAATTGTTAAGAAATATGGTTTGCTATCTACTGATTCTGTCGACACACCCATGCTTAAAAAGAATAAACTGGATGAAGATCTATAGGAGACACCAGTTGATGCTACACTTTATCGTGGCATGATTGGATCCCTTATGTATCTTATATCCAGTAGATCTGACCTTATCTATCCAGTCTGCTTATGTGCTCGGTATCAGGAAAAGCCTATCAAAAAGCACTTACAAGCGGTGAAAAGGATCTTTTGATACCTTAAGGAAACCATCAACATGGGTCTCTGGTACTCGAAGGATACCGATAGGACACTAACAGCATATGCAGATGTCTCCACCGCGAGATGTCAGGTACACAAGACTTAGTACATGGGAAGCGCACAGTCTTCAGTGACAAACTGGTTAGCTAACTGGCTCATCTTAGAAGCAAAAGATGCACTAAACATCTCGAGTACAAGAGGCGAATATATTGCCTTATCTGGGTGTTGCTTACAACTCCTTGGGATGCGTTCACAACTAACAAATCATGGCTTTCAGTTCAATAAGATTCCTCTGTATTGCGATAACAAGAGTGCGATTGCTCTTTGCTGCAACAATGTTCAACACTCTAGAGCAAAGCACATCGATATTCGCTACCATTTCATAAAGGAGCAAGTGGAGAATGGAATCATGGAATTATACTTTGTCCGGACTGAATACCAACTCACTGACATCTTCACCAAACCTTTGCCAAGAGAAAGATTCAACTTCTTGATCGAAAAGCTCGGTATGAAAAGCATGTCTCCGGAAATGTTGAAACGTCTGGCAGAGGAAACGGATGAGTGATGGTGGTAACTCATATCCTGTATCATATATACATAAGAAAACATAAAAACAAAAAAATATTTTTTATTATAAATTTTTCAAAAAGAAAAAAAATTAAAAAATCATAAAAATATAAAAATATGTATCTCTGGCATGTCTTCTGAAAATCGATAACCTTTACGGCCTTAGAAATGTCATTTAACAATGATACGAGGTTGTAAATGAAGTTCGAGCAGAAGTTCGAAAGCTTTCAAAACATGCCAAAAATGGCTTGCTATTATTTCAGATAGCAACCCGATCATCATCTTAAAAGCAAGTATTTCAAAATAAAAACTTGTCCTCTCAACAGGAATTTATTCTTGGGCATGGTCTACTTTATGACCATGCAAAGGCTTGTGATTACTTTGCATCACAACCCGTGCTTCCTATATTCCATAAGTGTACGTGTCAGTGCGCTTATGCGTCAAAATAAGAGAAATCTTATTTTTCAGGGTGTTGATTTTCAAAAATAATATAAGCATCTTCAGGAATTCATCAGAAAAATCATTTTCAAAAGACATTTGACCACTCAAACAACGACTACAACTCTTTAAATAGAAAACGGGTCATTGTTTGAGGGGGAGAAAATATCAAATATCTTATTCATAATTATTCATGTGATAATCAAAAAAAGATTTTAAACAATAAAGGGTGAACAATTAAAGGGGAGTTAATTAATTTTAAGTCAATCGGGCCTTATTTGCTATGTGTTTAATGCTTTAAGGGTATTATTGCAAATTGTGAGACTTTTTTTCTTGATTATTAAACCTTAGGGATTAGTTTGGCCATTTGAGAAACTATCTTATGCCTTAGGTTTAAGAAATTAGAAAAATAGAAGATCTAGTAAACCTTAGGGGGCATTTTTGCCAAAACCTAAAAGTTTTTAAACAAAAACACCCCCTTCTCGTCTGGTACAAACACACGAACACACACAAACTCATTACAACCTTAAACCTCCATTGTTGATTTCAAGCATTCAAGAATTTGTTCTATCTTCATCTTAATCTTAAGGTACACTTGTGTTAATGTTAAAACATCCAAATAATCAGACCAAACCTTGGAATTTTGCTCGAAAAACCCTAAACTCGACCTAACTTTTATCTCCTTAAAAAGTGGATGAAATGTGAAATTGATTAAGGGGTTTTGGTCCTATAGGGGTCTAGATGTTGTGCCTAAAATAGTTTTTAATGGGGATAACACATTCACAAGTTTTAAGTAATTCTTGATGTCGAACTAGTTAAAAAATGGGCAAGAACTTGTAAAAGTTCATGGGTTTTGGTTTAGAATTGCAATAATGATTGTTTGTATGCATTTGGGTGTTCTTAAACATGCTTATATGTTATATCTTGAATATCTTGGGTTTTCGTGTTCTTATGGGTCGAACAAGTCATAAGTCAAGATTTAAGTGGTTAATTCATGAGTTAAAGATGGTAGAATGTTTCCTAGATGCTAAGAGATCAAGTTAAGATGGATAGTATTGCTTGAAAAGGTGAAAAATGTTGGTGCATAATTTGAACATGCGAACTATACGCTTTTTCATAGGCGAACTATACATATGAATTAACACAGGCGAACTATACCTTAATACATAGGCGAACTATACATTGGCATAACACAGGCGAACTATACATTGGTATTAACACAGTCGAAGTATACAAATTTCCATAGGCGAACTATACATTCTTTAACACAGGCAAATTATACACATGAATTTAAATCAGGCGAATTATACATAGGATTATCACAGGCAAACTATACACATAGGATTAACACAGGCGAGTTATACACATATACTAGGCAATTTATACAGGATTTTTTTAGAAGAACTAATCTTGTTATCTTGGTAATATAATCCTACAACTAAATCTAAGTATAATTAAACCTTAACTTATCACTTAGTGATTAATTTAGGTCTAGTTTTTCTTTAGAAATCTTTAGTGTTTGCCTTGATTTCCATAAATTACCTATAGTTAGTGTGTTGTTTGATTATGTGTTTCTTCTTGTCTCATGTGTGTTAATGTTGTGCCTAGTATCTGTGTGCATATCTCCTTGTGTAAATCAGTCTTGCATTGTCTTTCAGTGATATATATATTTGCTTATATATGAACTGTATGTGATAAATCTTAGCAGAATCATGTCTTCCATTACTGCTCAACAAACCAAACTTGATCTGGAACTTGTTCCAAAGGAGAAAAGACTTGACATTGGTAAATGCAATGGAAGACTCAATCTTAGAAAGATCCAAAGAGAGCCCACATTTCAAGTTGTTCTGGATGTTCTGGCTCTCACTCCAGCTACTCAGCCTTTCTCATCACTGCAGATGTTCCAAAAGTCTACATGCATCAATTCTGGGATTCTGTTTACAAGCATGACACTTTCTATAGATTCAGAATAAAGAAAAAGAAGAGATTCAAACTTAATCTGGAAGTCTTTAGAGACATCTTCAAGATCTACCCTAGAGTACAGGGTCAAGACTTTGATGCACTTCCTACTGATGAAGAAATTATGTCTTTCTTAAGAGATCTTGGTCACACTGGGGAAATCCATTGACTCAATGATGTTGTTGTTGATCAGATGCATCAACCCTGGAGAACTTTTGCTGCTCTCATTAACATAAATTTATCTGGAAAGAAAACTGGTCTTGACAAGCTTCGTCTCTCCAAAGTACAAATCCTTTAGGGTATGTACCATTAGAAGAATGTGGACTATGTTGAACTACTTTGGGAAGACTTCATTTACCAGATTGACAACAAAACCTACAAAAAGCAAGAGAATATGTACTACCCTCGATTCACCAAAGTTATCATTCACTACGTCCTTACTCAAGACAAGACACTCTCCTAGAGAAAAAAGATCGGATGCACACATCCAAGGATGACTATCTAATAAACACTTTAAGATTTGTCTATGCAAAAGAAGAAACTCAAATCTATGGTGCTATACTTCCTGAATCTTTGACCAGTCCTGAGATGTAGGAAACCAAAGCTTACAAGACTTATCTTGGTTTTGCTATAGGAGCTACACCTCCTAAAAAGGCATAAAAGTTCAAGAAGCCAGCCTCTCTTAAGCTCACTATTGTCCCAGTTTCAACTTAATAACCTACAGGAAAGTCAAAGAGAGTAAAGAGACCTGCAAAGAAGTCTACTAAACCTCCAGCAAGAGGTGTAGTTATTCGAGAAACTCCTGATATGCCACTATCTAAGAAGAAAGAAAAGGTGGATGTTACTCGAGGTAAAGGAATTGAGCTGCTATCTGATGTGGCATTAACTAAAGAAGCTCAGTATGAAGAAGTTCGAAGGAAGATTATGAGGGACTTTCACAAGACTCATCCAAGTGGTTCTGGTGTTGTAAAGATCATACCTTCGTTACAAGTGAAGGAACTGGTGTTAAACCAGGGGTTCCCGATGTGACTGAAGAAGAATCATCTGAAAGTGAAGCTGAATCTTGGGGAAATGATGAAGGCGATAGCAATAATGAACAAGACTCAAGTGGTGAAGACAGTGATCAAAAGAATGAAAGTGATGATAACAAAACCCAATCAGACAATGAAAATGAATTGGATTCTGAGCATGAAACTAATGAGAATGAATCAGACCTAGAGTCTGATCAAGAAGAAGATGAAGATAGTGAAGAAGAAGTGAAGGACAAACTTGTTATAACCACATCCAACGATTCTGATAATGAAGATGAAACAAATATTACTGATAAAGCAGAAGGTGATGAAGATGAAGAGATGGATTACATTACTAGTCAGTTATATGATGATGTAGATATAAGGCTGAATGAACCAGTTGATACTGATAAAGAGTTTGTTCAAGAGGAGGGTACAGATGCTGCAATGACTAACATTCAACAAGGGAATGAAAATCCAGAGATCTTACAAGTCATAGAAGATGCTTATGTGACACTTTCTACTATTCCATAGAAGATTGAAGTCCTAGTTACCAGCTCTTCTCATTCATCTAACTTGCTAGCTAAATTCTTAAACTTCTCAGATATTCCCTATACAGATGCTGAAATTGTTTCTCCAATGGATGTTCACGTCCATCATGAAGTACCAAGCCAGCAAACACCCACACTCCTTACAGTACCAGTCTTGGTTATCTTTGATTCTTCGCCAGTATTCTTCATCGTCATCCCACAATCATTACCATCCTTCACTCCTCTACCTCAACAATCAACATCCACACCACCACTAAAAGCTGATGCTACAAATCCTCTATCTACACTTCCTAATTTTGCATCAGTCTTCCAATTCAACAACAGAGTCACATCATTGGAAAAAGAAGTTGTTGAACTAAAAAAGGATCCTCTGCACACTCAAGTGACAGATTTAGTTGATGGTCATCTAGATAAAAGGCTGGGTGCAACTAGAGAAGAATTCATGAACTTCCTTTCGGCGTCACTCACTACAAGGATCACAGAGCAAGTAAAGAATCAACTGCCATAGATTTTGCCAGAGGAAGTATCTAAATTTGCCCCCCGATGATCCGAAAGATGGTTCAACAGTCACTTGAAGACATTGTTCTAGCCAAGGAGTCTTCCCAACCACAATATTCATATGAGGTTGCTACAACACTTACAGAATTTGAGTTGAAGAAGATTCTTATAGACAAAATGGATAAAAGTGAATCTTTTCTGGCAGCTCCTGAACTTAGAGAATGCTATGAAGGATTGAAAAAATCATATGATCTCGACAGGACTATCTTCTCTACTTATGGGAAAGTGTATTCATTGAAGATAAGCCAAAAAGACAAAGAGGAAGACCCTTTCGCTAAATCAGACCGAGGGTTGAAGAAGAGGAAGACTAGTAAGGATGCAGAACCAACAAAAGGTCCTAAAGCTAAAGAATCATAGTATGGCTCATCCAAAGGCACTAAGTCTCAATCAAACTCTTCTGGAAAGTCTGTTCAATCAGAGGAACCAGATTTTATGGTTGCAGATTCGGACATGCCAAAAGATCAAGAGGAGAACCTGGGTAATGATATTGTGGAACCCAAGGAGAAGGTTGCATCTAAACGTGATTGGTTCACCAAACCTACACAACCTCAAGAACCTACTGATCCTGATTGGAATGTTGACAAGACTCCACAACAAGGACAAAATTAAAGCTAGTTAATGACTCTCGCATCATCTGTTTCTAAACCGTCAAAGACCTTTGATGAATTGATGAACACTCCAATAGACTTCTATGCATTCATCATGAACGGCCTAAAAATCAACAATCTTACTCAAAAAATACTGTTAGGACCAGGGTTCAGACTTCTCAAAGGCACACGTTCCAATTATGCTGAGTTAGATTATGATTTTGAACAATGTCACAAGGCTTTTTCAGAAAAACTTGATTGGGAAAATCCAGAAGGCGGTGACTATCCATTTGATCTTACCAAACCCCTACCTTTGGTTATGAGTAGAAATCGTCAAAAAGTACATGTTGATTACTTCTTCAACAACGATCTCAAGTATCTACAAGGAGGTATTTCGATTATGACCTACACGACTTCTCTCACAAAGATAAAGGCTGCTTAATATGATCTTCCAAGCATTGAAGACATGGTTCCAAATATATGGGTTCCTATTAAAGTTGACTATGATAAACATGCATTATAGGGAATCTCATATTGGAGAGAGCAACGTAAGTCCATCTATGGGTATGCACGAGCCCTGTAATAAAGACATGATGTATATACCACAAAACGTATTATGGCGGTAACTCAAGTCGAGGTAATGAGGAAACATGGGTATGGGTATCTGAAAGAGATTGTTGTAGGAAGGGCCGACAACGACCTTTATAGATTCAAGGAAGGCGACTTTCCACATATTCGTATTAATGACATCGAAGACATGCTTCTCCTTGTTGTTCAGAATTGGCTTACAAATCTCTCAAGCAATGACGTTTCCGACTTCGCAATAGCATTAAGAATGTTCACCAGAAGCTTGGTTATTTAGAAGCGAGTCGAAGATCTTTAACTCGGAGTCGAAAGTTACCAGAAGAAGATCAATGTCACCAACCCAGAAACTACCAAATCCGGCATCAGGAAAAGAGACCCGTACACTCCATACCAAGACCCTCAAGGATTCATTTATGTCGACAACAATGGGAGAAATAGGTTGATGCGATCATAAGAACTTTACAAGTTCAGTGATAGGACACTAACTAGGCTTTGAACTTTGTTGGATGACATAACAAAGAATATCCGAATAGAGTACCTGCCAAAGAGAAGATGGAGTACATTTGAGAAGAAAAGAGCTAATATCATGATCAATATGACTTTGTCATATTGTGTTCGTCATCATAAGGTCATTTCGTATATTTTATAAACTTGTGAATATGTATATATGTAGTGTAGACTTAAAAGAAGGCATATATAGTGTTTGAGTATGAATTTTCAAGAATTTCTTAGTAAATTCAAAAAATTTCGAATTAACATACTCAAACACCATATAATTCCCTCATAATTTGAGGGGGAGCATTAAGATGTTCCAATTATCGGCTTGTTAATAATTGGACATTTTTTCCCCGAAACCATGAATATTTGAATCAATTGATATCCAAAATATCAAGAGATTTGACATTTTTGATAAGGGGAGAAAATGTGATTAAAATATACGGCTAATAATTTAATTTTTATGATCTCAAGTATACGCTTTCCCACATATGTGCTAAACTTTTTCGATTAATCGATGCACATATAAAGGGGGAGCAAATGGTTAAGTGATGGCTGAAATGTGGAAGTACCATAG
>BQNB010074983.1:0-18072 GCA_026074375.1 Tanacetum coccineum | reverse complement strand
CCCTACTTACCGCGAACTCCATCTTGACCGGGTACACTGCTTGTTAAAGTGTTGTTTTAGGTTTGTCGGCTAAATATAAATTTAAAACTTGATAATCAAATAATTGACCCTACACGACAGCACATCAGAGTCCAAAACCTTTCACTGAGAGCGACCCCCTTACCATAGGCGGTCCCCTAATATATTTGGGTCCGCCAGACATTATGGGACCGCCATCAGCAGACTCAAAAACTTGAACACTTAACTAAAAAATTTCAAAACACAAAAACAAACACCCCCTTTCATATCTGCAAGTGAAGAACACGACTCAAACCACCCAAAAACTCAAAATCACCCATTAAAACACAAATTGAAGATAAAATCAACACCTACAATCATTTTTTTAATTCTTATTTTTTTTCATTTTTTTTTTTTTTATTTTCTTTTTTTTTTTTTTTTTTTTTCTTTTTTTCTATTTTTTTTTTTTTATTCATTTTTTTTTTTTTTGTTTTTTTTTCTTTCTATTTGTTTTTTTTTTTTATTTTTCTTATACTTTTTTTTTTGTTTTATTTTTTTCTTTTTTCTTTTTTTTTTTTTTATTTTTTTTAATGTTTTTTTTTCCCCCCCCCCCCCTTTTTTTTCTTTTTTATTTTTTTTTTTTTTTTTTTTATTTTTATTTTTCCCACCCCACACACCCAAACAATTCACAACATCTTAAAGATCATCCATTGTAAGTCATTTCATTCATTTTCTTTCAATTTGAGTCTAGGGTTCATGATGAATACAAAAATTGAAATTAGGGATTTTTCATTTTTCTTTCAATTTTGTACAATTAAGACTACTAGGATACAATGTATAACTAATATGCTTCCCGTAGACATAGGATTTGCATACATGAGTGAATTTGTTGAAAATTTGATTTCGAACCAAAACCTTAATTTTATTCTCAAAATTACTCAGGTTAGGAACATAATGAAATTGTGGTTATGCATTGTCAATACAACTTAAAAACGTTTTCAAATACATGCATAATGATCTCATGAACAGAGGTCGAGATACATAATTCATATGTATTTTTCGACATGTTTTGATGAGTAAAAACAAATTAAGGAGCGTTTGGGTTAACTCTTAGGATTTTATCTCTAGGTCGAGTTAATCGTTACTCCACATTTGTTACATCTAGGCACGAACTCAAAATATCAACACATATGTAAGATATTAAAGTGTAATTTGATTGTTTTATTTTAGGTAACTATGCCTTCAATTACCTCACTAGATCATCAAAAGACCCAAAACTACATTCCACTCATATCAAATGAAATCAACCCTTAAGAAACACAATTGCAAATTGAAAAATGATACTTTCAAGAGGGTAGGGTTGTGAGTGAAAACTTTGAAAACACGAGTCATATTCGTGCTAAGTTTGAATCAATTGACTTTGATTGTTTGTTAAACTTAAACGAACAAATTGTTCCTCGTTTTGTTCTCGAATTCTATAGTCAACTAACTTTTGATTATAACTCCACGGGTCATTTTGTGGTCAACTTTGTTATACAAAGTAAGTTATTCTCTCTCACTCTTGAGGAATTTAGTCAAATCTTAAAGATACCATTCAGAGGTCATGCATCACACACCGACATGTGGTCACTCGAATACTTGTCAATAAGTGTTCCGAGTAAAGGTTGTTATAAAAACACTCCTGTCTACTCCAAGTGTGCATCAAGTCCTTCATGTTCTGAAAATTCTTAGCAAGTCATTGTGTTGCACAGCAGAGTGTAACAAGAGAAAAGCCCATATTGTGAGTCGAGACTCGCGCGCACTAAAAACAAAATAGTAGATCTTAATCGCGAAGTATTAACCTATATTAAAACCATGGTTCGATATCTGATTATGAGTGAGAAAACGCCTCATTTGTCTAAAAGGAGGTCATAAGGCTTCAATTCGGTCTCTGCTTGATCCTTTGTCATATGCTTTATTACATGAAAACTTCCAATGTTACAATCTAGCATTCTCTGAGGGCGGCCCCCCAATATATTTGGGACCGCCAGGCGATATGGGACCGCCATCAGCAGACACTAAAATTGAACACTTAATTAAAAAAATTTCAAAACACAAAAACAAACACCCCCTTTCATATCTGCAGCGACGAACACGACTCAAACCACCCAAAAACTCAAAATCACCCATTAAAACACAAATTAAAGATAAAATCAACACCTACAATCATTCACAACATCTTAAAGATCATCAATTGTAAGTCATTTCATCTATTTTCTTTCAATTTGAATCTAGGGTTCATGATGAACACAAAAATTGAAATTGGAGATTTTTCATTTTTCTTTCAATTTTGTACAATTAAGACTACTAGGATACAATGTATAACTAATATGTTTCCCGTACACATAGGATTTGCATACATTAGTGAATTTTTTGAAAAATTGATTTCAAACCAAAACCCTAATTTTATTTTCAAAATTACTCACGTTAGGAACATAATGAAATTGTGGTTATGCATTGTCAATACAAATTAAAAACATTTTCAAACACATGCATATATCTCATGAACAAATTTCGAGATACATAATTCATATGTATTTTTTGACTTGTTTGGATGAGCAAAATCAAATTAAGGAGCGTTTGGGTTAACTCTTAGGATTTTATCTCTAGGTCGAGTTAATCGTTACTCCACATTTGTTACATCTAGGCACACACTAGGCATAAACTCAAAATATCAACACATATGTAAGATATTAAAGTGTGATTTGATTGTTTTATTTTAGGTAACAATGCCTCCAATTACCTCACTAGATCATCAAAAGACCCGAAACTACATTCCACTCATATCAAATGAATTTAATCAACCCTTAAGAAACACAATTGCAACTCTTGAAAAACGATACTTTCATGAGGGTAGGGTTGTAAGTCAAAACTTTGAAAACATGAGTCATATCCGTGCTAAGTTTGAATCAATTGACTTTGATTGTTTGTTGAATATAAACGAACAAATTGTTCCTCGTTTTGTTCTCGAGTTCTATAGTCAACTAACTTTTGACTATAACTCCACGGGTCATTTTGTGGTCAACTTTGTTATACAAAGTAAGTCATTCTCTCTCACTCTTAAGGAATTCGATCAAATCTTAAAAATATTGTTCAAAGGTCATGTGTCACACACCGACATGTGGTCACTCGACTACTTGTCAATAAGTGTTCCTAGTAAAGGTCGTTATAAAACCACTCCTCCGTCTCCAAGTGTCGTCAGGTATTTCATTCAAATTCCTAGACAAGGTCAAGTCACTCGTACTAAAAATAAGAAAACCATTGTCGTCGACAAAAATGAAATCTTAACTCGCAAAATTCAACCTCATATGAAACCATGGGTTGATATCATTAGTGAAAATGCCATTTGTCTAGGAGGTCATAAGGATCATATCTTCGCGTGTCTTTGTCATATGCTTTATTGCATTGAAACCTCCACTCGATACAATCTAGCATTCTTCATTCTCAAAAGAATGGAAAAGACTCGAAGCAAACCTAAGGAACTCTTACCTTATGGAATGCTTTTGACTAGATTGTTCAAACATGTTGTGTCCGTCTTTCCTGAGCTAGCAATTGATCGCTACATCTCACATGATCGAGTCATGCATCCCCTCGCTCCTCATTACGAGCGAAAGACGCGATCGGATCGTGGCATGAAAAGATCCTGTGAATCAAATGCTAGCTCCTCCTCCACCACTTTGAATCATCCATCCTCATCTCATCCGTTGGATGATACCCTTTATGAAAATGATGATGAATCATTTTATTCCAACTCTTCATCTCCGTCCCAAAACATCACCTCATCGTCCAATGTTATCTCTAGAGTCCGTCAAAACCCTTCTCATGAAAGTCATTACTTAAACACCCATCTCTTTGAAACTATTAATCTTCAAACACAACAACGAGATGCTCACCTGGAAGGATTAAGGTCAATCGGACAAGCTCTCAAGAACATGATGGGTGGAAAACGAAAGTGAACATATTGGCATAACTACTAAGAAACTATTATTATTATTATTATCTTTCTTGTTTAATGCATTATATCTTTATATTATTAGGACTAGGAATGGCAAATGACAATTGCATTTAACATGGATGGTTTTCTCCATTTTATCAACGTTCTATGATTAGCAAAAAAAAATTAATATGACATACGAACAATGCCACTACTTGCTAAATGATTTGTATGCTAGAATAGGACCACATATTATTGCTTGAACTAGTTGATTCTTGAATTTGTTAGATGCCAAAATTACTAGATTTAAGAAAAAGGGAAAACTGGAAATCTTCTTTCTTCCAGAAAACGCCCCCTTAAATACCCGGCGGCCCCCAATATATTTAGGACCGCCTGGCAATATGGGACCGCCACCAGGAGGGAACGAAAATTTTGAGTTTACCTCTTTTTCTGTATCTTTGACCCTCCTACTTACTTCAAGCTATCATTTCCATGTTTAGCCAAACCATCTTTGGCATCCTCTTCCATCCACACCATGCTTTGCGATGTTATACTACCTTTTCCATTATTTACATCATCAAACTCTCACACCTCACTACCACCATCATCTTCTTCATCCTATTCTCCTTCATCATCAATGTCTTGCTCAAACTACCAATCCAACTTTTCTAGAAAACCAAAAATGTCAGTAAGACAAGTATGGAAACGCAAAACATCCATTCCAAAATCATCATCTCCTTCACAAAATGACTCACCTCCACTTCCTTTAAGAATCTACTTACAATCTCCTTTACCACCATCATACAATCTCTTAAGAGATCAAATGATCAATCAACTCCACAACATCTCCACCATCCTTGATTCACACACTAATCCATCCAAACCTACATTTATGCACCACCTTCACCACCACCACAACAAATTCATTCTCTTTCTTATGCGCAAGTTGAATTTTACTCAAGCTTTTGTTATTGTTGCAAATTTTCTAGACACCAATTCCACTCCTTGAGAAATGAAATCAACTTCATTCACTTTCTTCTTACCCGTCCCATACCTCTGACCCGTATCCCTTCAAATCATGTGTCACCAACCCCTTCTTTTTCCCTCTTTAATTAATCATTCTCATATGATTAATATACCCAAATAATCATCCTCCTATCTTTTGATTATGACATCTTCTACTCTTCAAGAATTTACTAGTGTAGATCTATGTCTTATTATATCGTTATGATTATCTATTGTTATGATTCATACAAATATTGCATGAATTTGTCTTAGCTCGTATCAGATCTAGTTTTACTTTATGATTGTATGAATGTATTAGTTGCATTTGCTATTGTATGAGTTTCTTGATGGTTGAATGAAACTCTCTTTTGGGTGACTTAAATATAATGTGTTGCTTTTAAAGATATTTGTCTTGCACTTGTATTTCTAACTTTGTTTTGTGGCAAACAATTTTTGTAAGATCGATCCCTTGGTGCCCCGAACAAAGGGGAGCATACATCAAGGGGGAGTCTTGATATCGTTGATTTCTCTCTTCCTATAATTACTCGACGATCATCCTTTTTGAATTCGATAAAAAAGGGGAGAAATGAAACAAAACTCATTAATAATGTGTAACTATTAATTTTATACAAAATATTTTCTAATTAAAAGAAAAGTTTTATTAAAAACTTAAAATTGGAAATTCAAAATTTTCCCCCAAAATGGAAGCTTCTATACCAGATACAACCTTCCTCACAAAAGACAAAAAAGGGAGCAGAGTCTACCTGGCGGCCCCCTTATAGGCCTGGCGGACCCCGTTGAATTTTTCTGTCTATAAATACTGCTCCATCCCTTGCTGAAAACCAGACCTCTTTGCACGAATTTTCTCACACTTCTTTCTCTCTCTGAAAACCTTCTTTCTCTTACTAAATATCTTGATCACTAACATCTCTTGATCTTGTTTCAAGTGATCTAATCTCTTCTTCTCATCTCTTCCCTCTCATTCAAGTGCAAGAGAAGAACACTCGTATTCGCCAAGAAACGAAGTGTTGATTAGTGATCTCTCCTCTTTTCTTCTAAGTACCAAATCTCTATTGTAATTATCTTGTGTATTTGTGTGATTTGGATAGTGTGTAAATCCAATAGTGTAGATCTAGTGATTGTGCATTGATTGTGAAGTGGTAGATTGGTTCTAGCTAAGATTAGAACTCGACATTCTGCTTAGTGTCAGAAAATAATGTAAGCGACGTGTAAACGGTTTTCTCCGCCTGAAGGGAGCTTGTTGACATAGTGAAATCTCGAGTAGGATACTTGAGGAGTGGAGTAGGGCGAAGAAGAGCTTCGTAGCCGAACCACTATAAATCTTGGTGTCTTGGTTTGATTGTTTCTTTCCTTATCTCTTTATATTATTGTCATTGTTATTTAGCTTTAGTTTAAATTGTTATATTGTTTGTTCATATTGTGAATTGGTTAAACATACAACTCGAATCTACATATTTTGTAAGCAAAAGTCTTGTAAAACGAAAATGAACCTGTAAACTATTCAACCCCCCCCTTCTAATTTCCACAAAAATTATAAAAACTGATCTTTGATTTAGAAATATGATAAAGACTATTTTTATGAACGTTTTTATATAAAGTGGGTCTCGTAACTCTTAAAAATGAAGATTTTACGGTCGATTGAAGTTTGGAAAATTTAATAATTTTTAATCAGCTATTGGACTTTTTGGTAAGCTGTGCAGAATTTTGAACGGACGTTTTGAGCACTTTCGAGCCCGTTTCGACCTTCCAGCGAAACACGAAAGTTGTCCGAAATGCCGTTTCGCTTTCACCGTGTAAATTTCATGAGTTAACGATTTGAAATGAATAAATTAGACCAAGTCGCGAATTAGAAAAATAAAAGTATTTTCTATTAGTGTGGAGAAAATTAAAGGGGTAAAAAGGTTATTTTCTGTTTCGTTTCGGCTTTTCGCCAAAACTAGAAAGTTGTTCAAAATAATGTTTTACGTGCCCAACTATAAAATCTAAGGATGAAAGGCGAGTCAAGACCAAAGTCAACAACGCGGTTTGACTTTTAAAAGTCAAAGATGTGTAAACTTTTGAATATGGTCTTTTTATAACAAAAGATTGGTTAAGTTATTAAAATAATAATGAAATATTATTTTGAATTTATATTAACCTTAATTTCGGGAACTTTCTAAAAATAGAAACTTTGTGGTAAATGAAGCGTAAATCATTTATAAATGTTTTACCTTTGTCGGTGGGTCGAAATAAATATTTTGCGTCGAACTTCGAGATTCATGACATATAATTATATAAGTGATAGTTAAATCTATATATATATATATATATATATATATATTATAATATATTATATATATATATATATTATATCTTATATATATATATATATATATATATATATATATATGCAAGTATGCATCATATGACAACCGTGAATTGAGCAGGTTAGTCAAGCCGCTAGAGTTGACTTAAGTATTTATATGTGTTATAATTGTGTGCTTATGTGATTTTATATGAGTATTTGATATCTATCTGTGATGCGTGTTCATCTATTAGTGATTGAGTTGTGGTTTTGATAGCTATTTTATTTCGTTCACATTTTGTGACATTGGAAATGATAGCATGATTTTATGCGTTATCGTGTTAGTTGGTGAAGAATTTTAGTATGAGTGTTAAGAGAATATAGCACATTTTTAAGATTAAATTAAGTCTAGTATTTAAGTTAATTAAAAGTAGGTCTTTTTAATTTAGGAAAGTAATTTATGAAATAAAATTTATAAATAGTAAGTTTAAAACTAGTTTTTATTTAAAAGGATTACTAAATCATTAAGGTTTAATAATTAATAAAGGGTTTTTATAAAAATAAAAAAATAAGGGTAAATATACATTAAATAATATTTAATAAAAATAAATAATTTTTTATAGGGGATGTTTGTTCGACCGGTTATTAGAAAAGAAAAAAAAAGGGAAAACCAATTTAAGTGTAATTAAGAAACTAGATACATATATATACAAGATCAAGAAAACCCTAAATCAATTTTCTTCTCTCCCTCTCCTTTTGGCCGGTCGAACTCCCCAAGAAGAAGAAGAAATAAAATTTAATCAAGAACGTGTTGATTCGTGTGTACTCGGGTGAAAGGTTTAGGTATGATTTCAATTAAATTCTTGTTTAATTCTTCTTATATTAGTAACTTTAATTGATGGATAAATTAGGGTTTTATTAAAATTCAGTAAACATGTTTAGATGATCATTAGTAATCAATTAGGGTGTAACTAATGGCGTTTGGATGTGTTTGATTAGGTTTAGTTGTTGTTAAATTCGGAATTAAAACTAGGCAGATTTTTAGGTCATCTTGTAAGTGTCATAACTTGGTCATACGGAGGGAAGATTGTTGGGAATTATGATTTGATGATTACAAAACCTTATATGCGACATTGAAGAATGAAGAAACAACAAGGACTTAAGATGTAATATTGTAGTTAGCTTTCTGTGTAAGCTAGGTTTTATTGTAAACCCTAGCCTCTCTAGTTTATAAAGAGAGGTAGGGGCGTCTGGTTTAGAATCATCCAGAATAGAATTAGAACTCTCCAATGAGAGTCTAATAGTTAGCATAGTTATAGTTAGTTTAGCCCCAAGATCATTTGATCTTGGGGTAAGTGATTAATAGAAAACCTTGTTTAGTAATATTGTGTTCTTATAATTTCCGCTGTGCATATCAATATTACTGATCCTAGATGTGCTAGATCGTGGTTTAACAATTGGTATCAGAGCGGGTTGCTCTTGATATCTAGGATTCAAGGTTTTATGGTCGAAGAATGAAGAAGAAACCGTAAATTCGTATATGGTTTTTATGTTCGTTACTTTCTGGGCAGCTGTGGTAAAACGGTCATAACTTTTTCGTTAACCGTTGGATCGTAATGAAATTTTGAACGGAGGTTCTACACATATATATCTACAATCTGACCGGAGCGATCGTCAAGATAAGCTTTTGATAAAAAGTTATGCTATGATGAATTTGGCTGCAGAAAAGGTATTTTTCACGTTTTTGTTTGGTGATTATATTATGGAAGTTCTAGACGTGGATATGTGAAGCAGGGTATTTGATTTAGTACTGCTACTGTTCAAATATTAATTCTGGTTTCGTGGTTAATACTGGTCACTTTGGATTAATACTGGTTGTATCAAAGTTAAGTCTGGTGGCTACAATATTAATTCTGGTGGAGTTAGCAACACAACAGCGACAGAACAGCGACAGACAAAGTGTCACTAACAGTCATGGGAGGAAGGAGACCTCAAGATAGTGACGGATTCGCGACAGATCAGTGACAGAAAATTGTGTCACTAACAGCAGATAGCGACAGATTTGTGACAGCAAAAAGAGTCACTAATTGGCAGATTTGGTTAAGTCTGTTGGTTTTGCTAGTTAATTCTGCTAGCCTTGTCCGATAAAGCAAGTTAATTCTCCTAGTGTTATACGATATCGGACGACACACACTTATGGACGCGTTTGGATCTCTAATAATGATGATGTGTATGGATCGTTTTGACGGTTTAGTGCATGATATAATTCTTGAATGGAAAAGTTACACGCTCCTTTACAAATATTTGGTCGGAGTATGATACGATTCAGCCCTTGACATTGGATCTAGGATACTGGTCGTTGATGCGACGGAGCTCACTGAGACTATCGGCCATAGTATGTGATCGCCATGCTAATATTGTCTAAAAGAATTATACAAAGACATTTTATTACATGATTGTAATACGCATGTCTCTTTCGCACTAAAGGAAGAAATGATTTATGCTACTGATTCAAACAGATGGCTCGTTTGGAGTGATTATTTTTGATGAAGATTGGTTATTTTTATATGATGTTGTAGTTGATTTTCACAGGTGCGTATCTTATTATATCTTAAATGGCTGACAACATTTAAAGATAACTTGTTCGTGCGTATAATGTGGTGACGAAGACTTGACGAATCTAGCAAACGTGTACGATCTATTTTATGGTGCTTACTACGTACATTTGCTATCACTTAGTATGTGTCTCATAGAAGATGAGGATTTTTGTCAAGAGGTTGCGGTCTACTTATAATTATCAAATGATTACCAGCATTTGTATAAGTTCGACGTCACGTGGATAGTGCAAGACATAAGACACAAGTTTGAGAAATTCTACTTCTTCAACATATGGGTTATACTCATTTTTCTTCATCAATAATTACTACTTGGAGCCAACTAAGTTCGTGATTCAAAGAGATGGTTATCACTTAAGGGGAAGTGCTTATTAGTTGCTTATCTATACGAAGACCCTTATTGGATGATTACAAAAAGGGGAAGAAGTTTCATGATTTGCAACTTATTATGAGTGGTGACATACAGGAAGATCTTAAGTCAAGGGGAAGCATTGTTTCTTTCATGAAGATTGTTTTGTAATATCAAATAGGGGAAGATTGTTGGGAATTCTGATTTGATGATTACAAAACCTTATATGCAACAATAAAGAAAGAAGAAACAACAAGGACTTAAGATGTAATATTAGGTTAGCTTAATATGTAAGCTAGGGTTTTATTGTAACCTCCCTCTATTATATAAAGAGGGGGTAGGCGTCTGGTATAGATATCCAGAATAGAATTAGAACTCTCCAATGAGAGTCTAATAGTTAACATAGTTATAGTTAGTTTAGCCCCCAAGATCATTTGATCTTGGGGTAAGTGATTAATAGAAAACCTTGTTTAGTAATATTGTGTTCTTATAATTTCCGCTGTGCATATCAATATTACTGATCCTAGATGTGCTAGATCGTGGTTTTACAAGTGGTATCAGAGCCTGTGTAGAGACTCTGATCTAGAAGAACTTTAATCATTCGAAATCTTTCCAAACTCCGTAAATTCGTATATGGTTTTTATGTTCGTTACTTTCTGGGCAGCTGTGGTAAAACGGTCATAACTTTTTCGTTAACCGTTGGATTATACACATATATATCTACAATCTGACCGGAGCGATTGTCAAGATAAGCTTTTGATAAAAAGTTACGCTATGATGAATTTGGCTGCAGAGTAGGTATTTTTCACGTTTTTGTTTGGTGATTATATTTTTCTCGACTAGCTTTGGTGAGTTGATTCTGGATCAACAATGAACCCTAGTCGAGATAGACATGGAGTGCATACAGTTCTGATCATCATTAGTGGGAGGCTAAAACCCTAACCACGTTGCGAAGTAACAGAATGTGATTTTCTTATTCGTTCATGCAAGATACGAAACCCTAATGAATATTCATACATGGTGGTTCTGAGTTCACATGAAGACTGAGTGAATGATGGTACGAATACAAGACAAGTGTGTAGGGTTTCTGAAAAACCTTATTCAATATGTGATGTGACACGTTTCTTTAATCTTTCTGATGGAGATAACATTAGGGTTTCACACATGGGATAGAAGGGTTTATTGTTTCACACATGGGATAACATGGGATAACATTAGGGTTTCACACATGGAGATAACGTTTTTGTTTGGGTTTTCTTTGTTTATATGACTATCGTGTGGGATGATTGTTATTTGTTTCTACTGCCAACGCTGCCAAAGAAGACATTTAATAGTGCTACGTGTTCCAAACTTAATACTGGCAGGGTATTTGATTTAGTATTGCTACTGTTCAAATATTAATTCTGGTTTCGTGGTTAATACTGGTCACTTTGGATTAATACTGGTTGTATCAAAGTTAAGTCTGGTGGCTACAATATTAATTCCGGTGGAGTTAGCAACACAACAGCGACAGAACAGCGACAGACATTGTGTCACTAACAGCAGATAGTGACAGATTTGGGACAGCAAAAAGAGTCACTAATTGGCAGATTTGGTTAAGTCTGTTGGTTTTGCTAGCTAATTCTGCTAGCCTTGTCCGATAAAGCAAGTTAATTCTCCTAGTGTTATACGATATCGGACGACACACACTTATGGACGCGTTTGGATCTCGAATAATGATGATGTGTATGGATCGTTTTAACGGTTTAGTGCATGATATAATTCTTGAATGGAAAAGTTACACGCTCCTTTACAAATATTTGGTCGGAGTATGATACGATACAACCCTTGACATTGGATCTAGGATACTGGTTGTTATGGAACGGAGATACTGAGGACTATGCCATAGTATGTGATCGCCATGCTAATATTGTCTAAAAGAATTATACAAAGACATTTTATTACATGATTGTAATACGCATGTCTCTTTCGCACTAAAGGAAGAAATGATTTATGCTACTGATTCAAACAGATGGCTCGTTTGGAGTGATTATTTTTGATGAAGATTGGTTATTTTTATATTGATGTTTTTAGTTGATTTTCACAGGTGCGTATCTTATTATATCTTAAATGGCTGACAACATTTAAAGATAACTTGTTCGTAGTATTAATTGGTGACGAAGGGGCTTGACGGATTCTAGCAAACGTGTACGATTTTTGTATGGTGCTTACTACGTAACATTTGCTAATCACTTAGTATGTGTCTCATAGAAGATGAGGATTTTTGTCAAGAGGTTGAGGTTAACTTATAATTATCAAATGAATACCAGTATTTGTATTAAGTTCGCGTCACGTGGTTTGTGCAAGACATAAGACACATGATGAGATATTTATTCTTAACATATAGGGTTATTATCATTTTTTCTTCATCATAATACTACTTGGAGCCTAACTAAGGTCGTGATTCAAAGAGATGTGTTATCACTTATGGGGAAGTGACTTATTGTGGCTTATCTATACTGGAATCCCTTATTGGATGATTACAAAAAGGGGAAGAAGTTTCATGATTTGCAACTTATTATGAGTGGTGACATACAGGAAGATCTTAAGTTAAGGGGAAGCATTGTTTCTTTCATGAAGATTGTTTTGTCATATCAAATAGGGGAAGATTGTTGGGAATTCTGATTTGATGATTACAAAACCTTATATGCAATAATAAAGAAATGAAGAAAACAACACGTCTCTATGATGTAATATTAGGTTAGCTTAATATGTAAGCTAGGGTTTTATTGTAACCTCCCTCTATTATATAAAGAGGGGGTAGGCGTCTGGTATAGATATCCAGAATAGAATTAGAACTCTCCAATGAGAGTCTAATAGTTAACATAGTTATAGTTAGTTTAGCCCCCAAGATCATTTGATCTTAGGGTAAGTGATTAATAGAAAACCTTGTTTAGTAATATTGTGTTCTTATAATTTCCGCTGTGCATATCAATATTACTGATCCTGATTCAAACAGATGGCTCGTTTGGAGTGATTATTTTTGATAAAGATTGGTTATTTTTATATGATGTTGTAGTTGATTTTCACAGGTGCGTATCTTATTATATCTTAAATGGCTGACAACATTTCAAGATAACTTATTCGTGCGTATAATGTGGTGACGAAGACTTGACGAATCTAGCAAATGTGTACGATCTGTTTTATGGTGCTTACTAGATTCATTTATTTCACTTAGTATGTGTTCTATAGATGATGAGCATTTTTGTCAAGAGGTTGCGGTCTTACTTATAATTATCAAATGATTACCAGCATTTTGTATAAATTGGTTCGACGTCTCGTGGTAAGTGCAAGACTAAGTCACAGGTTTGAGAAATTCTACTTATTCAAATATGGGTTATATCATTTTTCTCATCAATAATTACTACTTGGAGCAAATCTATGTTCGTTGATTCAAAGAGATGGTTATCACTTAAGGGGAAGTGCTTATTTAGTTGCTTATCTATACAAAGTCCCTTATTGGTGATTACAAAAAGGGGAAAAGAAATAGAAGTTCATGATTTGCAAACATATTATGAGTGGTGACATACAGGAAGATCTTAGGTCAAGGGGAAGAATTGTTTTTTTCTTGAGATTGTTTTGTAATATACAAATAGGGGAAGATTGTTGGGAATTCTGATTTGTTGATTACAAAACTTATATGCAACAATAAGAAAGAAGAAACAACAAGGACTTAAGATGTAATATTAGGTTAGCTTAATATGTAAGCTATGGTTTTATTGTAACCTCCCTCTATTATATAAAGAGGGGGTAGGCGTCTGTACTGATATCCACCAGAATAAATTAGAACTCTCAATGAGAAGTCTAATAGTTAAAAATGGGTATAGTTTGTTTATCCCCAATGATTATTTGTTCTTGGGTAGTGATTAATAGAAAACCTTGTTTAGTAATATCGTGTTCTTATAATTTCCGCTGTGCATATCAATATTACTGATCCTGATTCAAACAGATGGCTCGTTTGGAGTGATTATTTTTGATGAAGATTGGTTATTTTTATATGATGTTGTAGTTGATTTTCACAGGTGCGTATCTTATTATATCTTAAATGGCTGACAACATTTCAAGATAACTTGTTCGTGCGTATAATGTGGTGACGAAGACTTGACGAATCTAGCAAACGTGTACGATCTATTTTATGGTGCTTACTATGTACATTTGCTATACTTAGTTATTGTCTCATAGAAGATGAGGATTTTTGTAAAGAGGTTGCGGTTCTACTTTTAATTTTCAAATGATTACCACTCATTTGTATAAGTTCTACGTCACGTGGATTGTGCAAGACATAAGACACAAAGTTTGAGAAATTCTACTCTTCTTCATATGGGTTATACTCATTTTTCTTAATAACTAATTATACTTGGAGCCAACTAAGTTTGTGATTCAAAGAGTTGTTTTCACTTAAGGGATGTGCTTATTAGTTGCTTATCTATACGAAGACCCTTATTGGATGATTACAAAAAGGGGAAGAAGTTTCATGATTTGCAACTTATTATGAGTGGTGACATACAGGAAGATCTTAAGTCAAGGGGAAGCATTGTTTCTTTCATGAAGATTGTTTTGTAATATCAAATAGGGTAAGATTGTTGGGAATTCTGATTTGATGATTACAAAACCTTATATGCAACAATAAAGAAAGAAGAAACAACAAGGACTTAAGATGTAATATTAGGTTAGCTTAATATGTAAGCTAGGGTTTTATTGTAACCTCCCTCTATTATATAAAGAGGGGGTAGGCGTCTAGTATAGATATCTCCAGATTAGGAATTAGAAACTTCCAATGAGAGTCTAATAGTTAACTATGTTATTAGTTAGTTTAGCCCCCAAGATCATTTTGATCTTCGGGTAATGATTAATAGAAAACTTGTTTGTTATATTGTGTTCTTTAATTTCCGCTGTGCATAATCAAGATTATGATCCTAGATGTGCTAGATTGTGGTTTTTACAATTTTGGTAATATACAAATAGGGGAAATGTTGGGAATTATGATTGATGATTACTATAAAACTTATATTTTGTTTGGCCAAAACCCCAAAGAAGAAGATTTTTTTATCAATATTAAAGGTGTTGATTCGTGTGTATTCGGGAGAAAGGTTTAGGTATGATTTCAATTAAATTCTTGTTTAATTTTTCTTATATTAGTAACTTTAATTGATGGATAAATTAGAGTTTCATTAAAATTCAGTAAACATGTTTAGATGATCATTAGTAATCAATTATGGTGTAATTAATGGTGTTTGGATGCGTTTGATTTGGTTTAGTTGTTGTTAAATTCGGAATTAAAACTGGGCAGATTTTTAGGTCATCTTGTAAGTGTCATAACTTGGTCATACAGATAGCTTTTATTGATTTTCTTGAGCCTAAAAATAACTACAAAGAATCTGCTTTCCAACCCCTTTGGTTACATGAATTAAAAGTGAGTGGAAGTCAGTCAAAATAATTTTACAAGATTCATTGTCAAATCTGAGTTTTTGGGGCAGATTCTGGTTTGCGTTTGTGAGGTCAAAAACCATATCAAAATGTCTTTTTAATTAATGGGATTGCTACTGTATCAATTTCATGATGTGTATGATTTTTTATAATTTTTGTAGAATTTTCCTATGTGTTTAAATGGGTCTGATCAAGCTAAACTTTTTGATAGTCGAATCAGATCCGAATTTGAGTACTTTGTGATGTTGAATTTTTATAAAATAGTTAGGCTCAATATTATTTATTCTAAAAAACACAGTAGTTCATAACCCATTGAGAAGGTAGGGAATAAAAGGGGGAAAGCTAATTTGATCAGTTAGTATTTTATATGTGGTCATAAAGTGACTACAAAATTCTGCCGAAAAACTGGGAAACTCGAATAAGGGATTTAGGAGTATTAGGGTATAAGAAAGGTATGGGAAGTATGGTAAAAGGTTATAAACATAATATAAACATGGTAGTCCATCAATTGATTGTTACATCGTCTTGGTCATTTAGCCTAATCGCGTGTAACAAGTGTTTTATTTGTGTTTAGTTGATTTCGAGTAATTTTTAAAGTAGTTGTGCATCAGGTGAGTTTCATAGTCCCATTTTTCTGTTTTTCTTGGGATGGAAATGATGAAAATGTTTTTTAAATGTTTCACTGCTGTGATTATGTGTTTTAAATACGTATGGACATTACATGACTATTATATGACTATGTGATACATGTTGATCATGAATGGGATAGGATAAGTACGCCTACTCAGTGTTATTTGAGGTATTGATTTGAGATCGGATGAGTACGCCTACTCAGTGTTATTATGGTATTGATTGGGATCGGATGAGTATGCCTACTCAGTGTTGGTTATGGTACCATAGGATCGGATGGGTACGCCTACCCAGTGTGTGAATATGTTTGTGTGGTACATTCTGGGTAAGCTTAGTTGCTTATAGTGCCAGCTGTTTTAAGCCCGAATGTGTAATTAACTGAGTGAAAGTATTGATATGATTTTGTTGCATGCTAGCATAGGTTCATGATAGTTTATTATTGTCCTAACCTGTTTTGTTAATTGTAGTGAAAATAAGTTTAGTTGTGTGTCTAAAACCTTTGACTCTCACCAACATTATTGTTGATATTTTAAGCATCATTTTTAGGTGATCATCTTGAGGAAAGTAAAGTTAGGAAGCTTAGCTAGTGAGACCGTAGGCTTGCATACGGAGTTTATCTCCTAGTTTTCTTTTTGCACTTTATTTGGATTGATACTTTTAATGTTTTAGGTTTTGGGATATTTTGTTTATGTCTTTGTATTGGCGTGACTCTTTTACCTCAATACAAGACCCCTTTTTATTGTGTTTGGTATTGTCATGACACTTTGTGTCTATTTTTGTTTTGTTTAATGCATTTTAGTCTCTCTATTGTTGACACCATTGTGTTGTGATGATAATCATGACGTTACGCCACGTGTTTCCTCCTTGGCGTGGTGTGACAGATTGGTATCAAAGCCATTGGTTATAGAGAAGTAGGTGCTTTGACCTAGACTATAACCTAGGGGTCCTTCATATAGTTTCATAATAGGATCTGTGTGTGTTATAGTCCATATACTTTTCATTTTGTTTCTTTTCATTGAGTTTTATCTCAACCTACGGGCTACTCAATATCAGAAGATCCAAAAGACGAGTCAATTAAGGAGGAGCCTCTCGAGGAACTGAAGGAGTAAGGGTAGTTAGAGGATTCGCAGGAAGAGGCCGACTCAAATCTCTTGTCGAATGCTCGTAGTAGGCTTGGACCCGTAGAGTCGGGTGACACTCGCGAAAGCAAAGTCAAACCCAAGCGAGGCCCAACATAAGTTTATCCTGTCTTTTACCTCAACATGTTACTATCGATGATTTCTTTCGGATATTACGTATTTTGGGCACTTCGAGACCTTCATTTTCTTTCTGTCGTTTTTGATTTTATCCTTATATAAATAAATATTGTTTTGATAGAGCATCCTTTTTTTATGGAGTCGTGTAAGATGTGCAATGTGGTATATTTATATATATATGTGTTATCATTGAGATGTATAGTCTTGGAAGTAAGTACACGTGTGAAAGGATGCAATTATAATTATGGGTAGCCAACATAATTATAAAGGCATCACACACGTAGACTTATGACAATGATTGCATTGATTGGTGTTTGTTTGTTAGTTGGTAGTATAAGATGTTATATTATGTGCGGTTGTATTATAGATAGTTTCATAGTTAATAAGTGTCCCTCCTATCTAACGTTTGCGGATACCTCAAATACCTGTTATTACTATTATTACAATTATTGTGTTTGTTCGTCTGCTCGATTATT
>BQNB010074982.1:4607-31615 GCA_026074375.1 Tanacetum coccineum | reverse complement strand
ATACCAGGTATTCATACCCGACTTAAAACCAAAAAACGTACTATTAACTATTAAACTACGAGCTATAATAAACAGTAAAATACACAGGGTGACCAAGTCTTTTTCTAATATCTAACAAAGGGTACGCATGGCAGCATAACCGCTTCAAACAAAAAGAAACATCCAACTACCTGAACCGTGCCCGTCATCGAGGAGACTCGTCAAAACCTTAAGTTGCGTAATAACGTCATTTACAACCTGGTATCGCAACTCATCAAGCAAGTACTGTCTTGAAACCAAGTTATAAGTTGTTACAAAGCCCAATGTTTTTGAAGTATTGGCTCGACTTCGAGTTTATTCATAAAATAACTTTAACCAAAATCACACAACACATTTAAGGGCATACCAAGGTCTACAAGAAACCTTATGTACCCCACTTTAACTAAAACTCCCAATGATCCCTTACTCAACGAACAAGTGTGGATACTCAGTTTACCTAAGGTCCTAAAGACCTCGCTTTGAGCCCAAATAGACCTTAACTACCACCATTTTGCTACATTTTAACCTCTTAACTTCACGATCACTATTCTCAACAGGTTCCTCAACAAAACGAAGAGTTTTGTCAACCTTGATCTCATCCAATGGCACAAGCAGACTAGCATCCGCAAAACATTGTTTTTTTTATTCGACACATGGAATGTGTCATGTACACAACTCATCTCCTTAGGCAACCTCAACCTATCAACAAAAAGGCCAATCCTTTCAAGGATCTCAAACGGTCCTACATATCTTGGTGCTACTTACCCTTCTTTCCAAAACGCATTACGCCCTTCCAAGGCATCACCTTTAATAATACACAATCTCCCACCTCAAACCCTAATGGCTTATGCCTATTATCAGCATAGCTCTTTTGATGATCTCTCACCGTTTTGAGCTTTTCTTTTGTCAATACTACCTTA
Source organism: Tanacetum coccineum (assembly GCA_026074375.1). Classification (NCBI taxonomy): domain Eukaryota; kingdom Viridiplantae; phylum Streptophyta; class Magnoliopsida; order Asterales; family Asteraceae; genus Tanacetum; species Tanacetum coccineum. The sequence goes on along the minus strand of BQNB010074982.1, from coordinate 30,677 downwards.
TCTGTCATATCTAGTACTAACTCAGGCCCAGTCAAACTACTCTCTCCAATCTCTGCCCATAAAATAGGCGACCTATATTTCATTCCATATAAAGCTTCAAACAGAGCACATCAAATGCTCGAATGATAACTATAACCAAAATCAATACCACATGCCCTCTTTATATCTTCCTAAAGTCTGAATCATACGTTCACTTTGTCCATCCACTTGAGGATGCTAAGCAGTACTCAAATCTAATCGTGTCTCTAACACTTTCTACAGTGTCTACCAAAACCACGAGGTAAATCATACATCTCAATCTGAGTTAATCGTCACTAGAATTTCATTCCTTGATATTATCTCATCAATATAAATCCTTGCCAACTTCACATCTTGAAATTTTCTTGTATAGCTAGAAAATGAGCTAACTTGGTCAGTCTATCGACCATTACCCAAATCACATCATACTCATTACTTTGACCTTTGAAATTTAGTAATAAAATTCATGGTGATTCTATCTCATTTTCACTCAAGTATCTCAGGCTGTTGTAGCAAGCCAAAAGTCTTTGACATTCCAGCCTTCACCCCTTAAACAAATCCAACAATTGCTAACATAGGTAGCGATATCCTTTTCTACATGTGGCTACCAATACATGTCTCCAAGGTTATAGTACGTCTTATCCGCTCCCAGATGTACCAAGTACCTTGATGCATGGGCCTTGTCCATTTCACTTCCTACTAATGGAACCTAAATACGATCCATAAAATACAAACTCCTGTCTTCTTTCCTTTTCATCTGTTGATCTAAACCATGTAGTATTTCTGTGAGTACGTTCTCTTGCTTGAACGCCTCACTTTGGGATGTCAATATCATTCCTCTTACTCCATACTGAATGGTCATAGCCATCGCTCGAACACGTCTAGGTTTCACTTGTTCCTTCCTACTTAATGCATCAGTCACCACATTTTCCTTACCTGGATGGTAGCGAATTTCATACTCATACTTACTATACAATTTAATCAATAAAGTACTAACCATCATCTGCCCTCTTTTCCATTTGTTGGTCCAGGTAACGCAGCATTTCTGCTAGCGCGTTCTCTACCTTGGACGTCTTACTTGAAGTAGCCAATATCTTGTCCTTAACACTTGACTGGATAGTCATGGACATTGCTCTTACTCATCTTAGTTTCACTCTCCCTTTCTACTTAACGCATCAACTACTACATTCGATTTATCGAAGCATCACACAAATCATTCTTCAATGTCTGGAAAGCCTCTTTTTGTTCTACGCCCCACTCATACTTCTGATCCCTCTTAGTTAGGGAAGTAATGGGTTTAACAATCTTAGAAAAGTTTGCGATGAAACATAGGTAGGTAACCATCCAATCCTAAGAATAATCATATCTCAGATGGTGTCGTAGGTACTTCCCAATTCTTTACTGCTTCACTCTTAGTAAATTTAGCATACAACTTCTCCTTCCTCAGTAATTCCAACACTAACTTTAAATGAACTACATGCTTCTCTTCTTAACAAACGACACTGGTGCATCCCCACGGAAAATGACTAGGTCGTATGAAACCTTTGTCTTGCAACTCTTGAAGTTGTTCAGACAATTCTTGCATTTATAAGGGTGTTAGACGTTATGGAGACTTCGCGACAGGCGTCGCTTCAGGATCTAAATCTATGCGGACTCAACTTGTCTTTGTGGTGGTCATCAACAAGTCTTTCGGAACATATCAACAAAATCTCGTACAACGGAAATATCACTCAATTTTGGTTCATCTACCTTCGTGTTCAATAAGGTTTTCACAACTCCTTAAGTACGTTCACCATGAACCCGAAGTATCTCATTACCTTTCAACGGTATCCTAACCACCTTCTCATGACATACTATCACAAACTTCCTCTTGGACAACCGGTCCATTCCCACAAGCACATCAAAGCTTCCACGACTCAACGGTATCAACGAACTCCAAGGGTTACGAACAATCGAATAGGATAACAAACGAATATCGAGTCAAAGGCTAGAATGCATATAGGAGATTCCACATATGCAAATAGACGTGGATCAAATGACATAAGAATCCTTTGAAAGAAAGGATACGTATATGCACCGAGCGAAAACGCAACGAAAGAAATCAACAGACGTACCACGACAAATGAACACATAAAAAAATATCAATACGAAAGACGGAAATTCTTATACCAATTATCGACTTTACTCGAAAGACCAAATTAAATAATGTTTTTATAAAAATCAATTTAAATTAAGAAAGTCACTTTAAGTATAAAAATCATTTTAAATAATAAATAAAATTGTCTTAAATTTAATCTTTATAAAATTCATTCTGGTTGTCATAAAAAAATCTAGAGATGGTTATCTAATGGTATATCGTACCTTACCACTATGAATCACTTTAAACCAGCTTTTTATAATAAAATAAAATTTATTAAACCACTTAAAAATTTTCATATCCTATTTGTATAGACCATTTAAACATATTCTATTTACAAAGATCATTTTAAACACAGTTTTTCTCAAACACTAACACAATACTTCCAAAGAGTTTTTATAATTAGACATCAATTATGAAATATGTTACTCAATCAAAGGACACCATAATACCAATAGGGATCTTAAAACACCTTACAGACTCAAACACAATTCTATTGTTTGAAAACGAAAGAAAATACCAAGAACCATATACTCAAAATAAAATCAAACGAACTCGTACAAGAAAACTCATGCGAGATGTTACGTACCCAAAAGAAAACGTAAGGTCTTATCCAAAATAACGATCAATAGAGCAAACCTAAAAGCATCAATACTAATACGTCGCGAACGGGTTATGAAAACTAAGGGATATACAACCAAGGGAGTAATGATTCACACTAATATGTTAGGAATAATTAGTGCTTAGAAGAAATGTTTAATACTCATACGAGTAATCAATGCAACGAAAGAACTAACAAAACACGCCTATATCTAAAAGTGCAGATTCCGAACAGCCAATATACATCAAGACGTCGAATACGAAAAATCAAGTATCCTTAATAACAAAGTACGATGAAGGGATGCTAAGCTTAGACTTAGGAAATCCGAACAAACAACCGAGCAAACGAACAACCTCTATAATAGCAATACTAGGTATCCGCAAATACTAGATATAAGGGAAACTTAGTATCTATACAACTCAACTTAACATATCATCCAATTAGGGTAAGAGAATAATTCTCTACCCATACCACCATCCTTATCATGAATATACATATCAATAAAAAAACATATTACACTACCATCTTACAACCAAACACATATAAATGCAATCATGGTCACAAGTCTATGTTTGTGATGCCTTTATAATTATGTTGGCCACCATAATTATAAGTGCCTCCTTTCACACATGTACTTACTTCCAAGATTACCCAAATCAGTCATAATTCACATATAAGCACATATACCACATTGCATATCTTAAACCACTCCAACTTAACACATAAAGGATGCTCCATCAAATAACTACTTACTTATATCAAAATAAAATCGAAATGACATAAAGTAACGAAGGTCTCGTAACAACTTCCAAAATATGAAATATCCAAAAGAAATAATCAATAACAACATGACGAGGTAAAGGATGGGATAAACTTATGCTGGGCCTCGCTTGGGTTTGACTTTGCCTCCGCAAGAATCACTCGACTTTGCGGGTTTAGCCCTACTAGGCGCATTCGACAAACAATCAACTATCCTATCTCCTATGGTTCCACAAGAGGCTCTTATATCGCTCAAGTCCAGTTGGGAAAATGGTTCCCCAACGAGACTTCTTACGGGTGGGGGAAAACATAACTAAAATACTAAGAAAGTAATACATATCATATCAGATAGTGGTAGGCAAAATAACTAAAATGACAACTTAGCAAAATATAAAATATATAAGCTATGCAAAAAAATAGAGGGGAAGCATAGCAGTTATAGCATTAAACACTTAAGCCCTAAATGCATCTACATGAAGGACCCCTAGGTTATAGTCTAGGCTCAACCACCTACTTCTCTATAACCTGGCTCTGATACCAATCTGTCACACCCCGCCAAGGCGGAAACACGAGGCGTAACATCATGGATATCATCACAACACAATGGTGTCAACAATAGAGAATCACTAAATGCATAACTAAATATAAAAGACACAATGTGTCATGACAATACCGAAAAACAAAAGAAACCGCATGGCGTCTTGTATTAATGACAAAAGGGTCTCATCAATACAAAGACATAAATGACTTACGAACCTAATAAAATCAAATAGCATTCAAAAGAATCCATGCAACAAACACGAACAAAACTAAAGAGCGAACTCCAAATGCATTCCTAATGGTCTTTCTAGCCACTTCTTTCTATCTTATCCCCATGTTGCTCACCTGAAAATGATGCTTAAACGTCAACATAATGTTGGTGAGAGTCATAGGTTTAAGACACATATAAAACTTTCATACAATTACTGCGATTACTAAAACAATTCATAACAACTATACACTTGGTAGGTGTACCCATCTGATCCCATATCACAACACTGAGTAGGCGTACTCATCCACTCCAAATTACGTCACTTACGAAAGACAAAGTCAATCCGTAGACCCAAAGTCTAGTCAAGTTCCAAATATCAAAAGCCACATGAAGAAAATACACTTGAGGGACTAAAACTGCCAAAACCTCAAAGTTGTTTAACAAAAAGACAAAAGGGCTTGAAATCAAAATTGCGGGTGGAAGTATAAACTTTAGGGGCCAGTTCTGCAAAACCCTAAAGGTGTGGGTAATACATAAAGGGCAAAGTTTACAATAAGGTTATAAATGATGAGTGGGCCAAAAGCTGCCAATCTTCCCAAACCTCCATCTTCCCCTCCAACTAAACCCAGGTACAACTTAGGGATGTCCCTTCCCATAATCCTTCTTCCCAGCAAAACTTTCGTTAACACCCTAGAAAAATCATTTCAACCACTATCCACTATTTCCTCCCCATGCTTAAATTGCCAGTGGCAATACCTCACCATTTCAAGTAAATTCGTGGCTGTGATATGACTCAAAGAAGCACAAAATAAATTGAAGGCTGGGATTTGTTTTAATGAATGCACTCGTCACACCAACAAGCACGCTCAACATGTGTTTTGCTCTCCACAAAGAAGCACAAGTTGGAAGACCCAAAGAAGAAACTATGGCTATAAATAGAGTCTTTTGTAAAATTACCGAGGAGTTAGGTTTCTTAATCTTAGAATATCCAAGCTTAATTTTGAATATAACTTAGGCTTATTTCAGTTACTTAAAGGCATTTACAGCTTTTACTTTCAGCTTTGTAACACTTTCAAGTTTCAATGCAAATTTGAGGTTTTAGTACACGTTATAAAATTCCAAAGTTAAGTTTCTAAATATTGGTGTTGTTTTGTGTATAAAAAAAAATGCTGTGAATACTGCTTGTTTTTAATAGACGGGTTTAATAAGTAAACCTAAAAAGGTAATAAGTTAAGAAGAAAATCACAAATCACTCTCAAATAACACCACATCTTATATGAGATATGGATTGATAGAGCAGTCTTGATGGGATTATTGGACCTCCTCTAGCTTGTTTATACAAGCTTAGAGGCTCTGTAGAACACTTGGTTTAAAAACCCATGTTTGAGCAATGGTAGTTAGTAAGTTTCTCTATCTCTTATTTACTGCAGAACTGGCTTATAGTGCTTAGTTGATAGTTTTAAGAAGTGCCTTATGCACATTTCTATTAAAACTGTTAGTTATGATGGTTTAAAAGACGTATAGATTGATTCAGCTTATTGTATAGTGCTTATTGTTGACTAAAAATCTGTTTATAAGTGTCTTATTTTAGTTCTTTAATAATCTTTTTTAATAATTTTAGACCAAATCAGCTTAATATGAAAAAGAAAAATGATTGGAAAGCTGTTAAAGATATTTTCACTAGCTGTACTAACCCATATTAGTACTACACGTTCTCTTTTGGTATTTATCACTAGTCAGTACAACATCAAACTAACATACTATAACTCTAAGTTAAGTACTGGTAGTTAAACTGATTAGTACTGATGAACGTTTCATTTTAGCTTATCCAGCTATTGTTTCTCTGCTGTATTTAAGATTTGGGCTTAGCATTATTAGAGTAAATTAAACCGATTTTCGTTACTGTCTTTAGTAGAGATTAGTTAAGCTTATTTTTTACTATCAAAATAATTTTTCATAATTTATCATTTGTAGCTTAGCTCGTATGCCATTTTAAGTTTATTCTAGTTGCTTATTCTTAGCCGAGTGGCTTATTAGGGTTAGTTAAATATATGGTTTTTAGCTATTTCTTATCTCGGATTCATTGTGATTCGCGAAAAGCTAGCAGTACTAACTTCTAAAGCTAGCATTACAACTCAAGTTAGTACTATAGTTGAATACTGTTGTTAGTACTAGCTGAGTTTTTTTGCTTAAGTTTAGCTTAAAAAATGCGTTTTAAATTTGCTTATTAGAGTTGGTTTTAGCTTATATATGGGTATTTTTCTTAAGCTTAGTTGAGCTTATTTGTTTCTTAGTGTAAAAGTTTTAGTGTTTTTACCATTCCTAGCTTTTATTCTTGTTCCGGCTTATTTTCTTTGCTTATTTGTATGTGCATTTGCTTATTAGGTTTAGTGCCTAATCAATCCTTGTTATATTCAAACATCAATTACCAATTCGTCTTTCGATTTTTCCATTCTAGCCTCGTTGGGACATAACGACCCGGGAACACTCTATACTGCTTCTGGTTAAATTGATTTCGCGAGATTTTTGATCTTGTTTAATATTTAATATTTAGGTTTGGTATTGTATAGATGATATAAGAAGGGGTAAGATCGCGCCAGTCAAACGTCAACACAATGTTAGGTTGGAGTACATAGGTTTAAGAACTTAACAAAATAATCAATCAATTTGCGTGACAGTACTAAAATAATCATTATAACACCCGTGGTCCCTGCAGTTCCAGTACAAACCTCAATCACCCACAGTTCCCGCATTGCCACTGGGTCTATTATTTTCACCCCTTCATTGGATTGATTGAGTAGGTTAATCACAACTGCATCCAACCGAACATCACGATACCCAAAACAACTCCAATTGAACACTAATAGCCCTGGAGGCATACCACGATCACAATCAATAACCACATAACACATATTCACAACAACTAAGAACATATTAGAACACTTAGCATCTTATTCACATGCGTACAACCAATAAAACAAGAAAAAAAGGCTATGAAACTCTACCTCTGAAGGCTAAAGCAATTTCCCTGAACAAAATAAAAATCCGTCGCACAAAGCTGAACAACAAAATATACACGTGTCACAACTCTACTAAGAACCAAAAGCTTAAGCCAAAAACATGTAAAATCATAATGATGGATGATCTAACGTGTCCTTTTTTAAACCCTCATGGTCACCAACCCCTACACCATGCCCAGTACATTACCATTTGGTTACATACGTTATTTCAAGGTTTAATAATTTACCCGAAAATGCAGAATTTTTGTGTCACTTGACCATTTTTTAAACCACACCTACTGACCTTTATAAATTTTACCAAAAATAACTGGTTCAATATCATGAGTCTAATAACTCCATGATTTTTCTACTATTTTATTTCTACTCTTAAATGCCTCAAAGAAAATCAAACTTTAAACTACCCATGAATCGATCTGCATCGAAAAGACACTAAAAAGTTTTGGACCAAAAACCATACTTAGACTGCCAAATAAAAGCTCTTCCTTTGGATGATTGTTTTAATAGACACATAGAACTAAACTCCTGTGAGATGGATAATCCTAATTCAAATTTTAAGTGGGGGGTTATACACCTCGTAATCATCTGATCACACACTAAACATTTTGGACCTAAAAACCATACTTAGACTCCAAATCAGAAGCTCTCCTTTGGGTGATTTTTAATAGACACATATAACTAAACTCCTGTAGGTTGGCTAATCCTAATTAAAATTTTAAGTGGGTGTTTTACACCTAGTAATCTGACCTAAATCTGACCCGAATTTACTGCTTTGACAACTTTTCTCGTAACCAACATTTGAATGACTTTCCGACCTTAAAAACTTTCAAGGCCAGATTTTTTGTAAACTAGACTCTCTGAGATATATCATAGACACCGGAAACTTGACAAAAGCTATTACCGTCATCGAGATAACAGCCAAACAACACAGCCTTAAATTCTTCCCTATTCTAAACCAAGTTCTAACGCGATATAAACCCTAACGAATACACCCATATGATCCTAATTAAATTCTAATCATTGTAATATGATTCAACATCATTAATTTACAGATTTAATGAAAACCTAATTATCCATCTTAATAATTGTTATATTTATTAATGATTAGAACTAAACAAGGAAGATGATTTGTACCTTAAACTCTTGATTCTTAAACACAAAAATCCCTAACTTGATAAATATTTTTTTTCTTCTCTCTTGCTCTTGAATTCAGCTGATTGAATGGTATGGGGATTTGAAAAGTGAATTAGGGATAATAAGGTTTAGTATTTATAGGATTAGAGTCTAAGTTTGAGTCAAATTTGTTTCCTTTTTCCCCCAAAACCCATAACCGGCCGATCTCTATCCTTTTCTTTTTTTTATTTTTTATTTTTTTAATTTTATTAATTACTTAATTATTTGCATTACCTTAAGTTTTTATAAAAACCTAAGCTTATTTGAGTATACCTTTTTGCGTAAACGCAATTTACTAGACTTTTAAAAAAATAAATAACTTTTCATTTTTATTAAACCTAACTTTCCAAAAATAGAAATTTCATTTCTTTCTTATTCTAACCACTAAAGCCTATTCATACCTAATTTTACTAACACATAAATACGTATACGTAATAATACTTACACAATTAACGCAAAAATGCCAAAACCACCAAAAGTCATTTCCTTGCCACCAAAAGTGAACGAAAGGAACTTAACCAAATCCATCACCAATCCAATCCCAATGAGACGATCACGCTCAATGGATTGATTACCAACTCTCACATAATCCACATAACGCATATAAACACATAAACCATACATTACAACAAATTCATAAGTCACCACTAATGGTTTGACTAACCTGCTCAAGTCATGGTTGTCACACCAAGAACTGTTGATCCCAGGCCTTGATCGATTCTTTACCTTGTAAAAGAGTATGTTACATTGGATAAATCCAAAATAACAATAGTAGAAACTTTGTTTGTATATCAAAGTGTATGCGGAATCTATACTTCAATACTCTAGAAGTATTAATCAATGGAACAGTACCAGACAATGAACAATGAATAAAACACAAAATACTTCAATATTATTAGAACAATAATACGAGTAATCTTGCTTAGTACTAGGGTTACAACCTTGAAGCTATTACAATGTTCTTTCTCTAAGATGTGTATTTCTCTCTTAAGTATATATAAACCCTTAACCTAGGATCTCCTTTTATACACCACAAGGAGTCCTTTACAAGATAACTTCTGAACTTTTAGGGTCAATTACAATTATAATCATATACGAATCTTCCTAATATAGAAGATATACATTCCATATTTATCTCATTGCATCCTTATCTCCAAGTCAGCAGCATTAACCATCAGCAGTATTAACTTTTCTTCTAGCAGTATTAACTAACACTGGCAGTACTAAGTTTGTACTAGCAGTACTAACTCCATTAGTACTGTTAGTTATACCTTGGCAGTATTAACTCTTGATGAAGATTTATTCCCAACAATCCTCCCCTAAACTTGTGATTTACCTCCAAATCATCAAGTTTCTTCTAGATTAAATCTTCTTGTCTTCTGATGATGATTCTTTCAAACACTTATCTACTTCTTCACTTGTGATCTGATGAACTTCAGTAGTTCATATGCTTGTGTGCTTTCTTGATCAACCTCCAATCTCTTACTCAGCATCTTTGATATCATTTCTTGACTTAGAGGATACTTCTTTTCTGTAAGCATATGTATGGCAATTCCATTTTGCATCAGCAGAATGTGAACTCCACAGAAATCACATAAACTCCAACTTATCAAATTATACTCATTCTGATTCATCCATATTTCACTCTCCTCATCAGGCTCAAAAAGTGTATGCAAGTCTCCCCATAACATTAAATCATATCCTTCTGGTTTTGAGGAACTATACCTTTCTTTGACCAGCCTGTATAACTCCACTATATCTTGTCTATCAAAATCATATAACATCTCACTCAGAATCTTGTAGTTCTTTGAGCTTCCATCTCCTCTGATGATTTTGTAGTACATGAAGTTTTCTGACAAAGTGTAAGTCTTCCAATCCACAATTGGATACTTTGTAGAGAGAGAATCAACATCTACAACAACATCTTCTCTTGGAACTATGTCTAAATAACCTTTGAGATCTTCCTTCTCATCATCTAGTTCCACCTTTTGTCTCTTTGTAGTACTTCTTGTTCTTTTTCTAGGAAGAGATTTCTTCCTCTTTCCTGTAGTATCTTTCTCAATTTGTTCTACTTGAAACTCAGCAGGCTTCTTCTTTTCCTTTTCAATTTCCAAATCCATAGGCACAAAGTTATGATTGAAATCCCATACCTTTTCAAAAATTGGCCTAATCTCCTCATAGCTCATTCTATCAAAGTCTTTCATCTTGTAATTACTTTGATTCTTCAAGTATACAATCATGTTCTTCCTTGCTTGAGCTTCTGACTTTGGTTTATTCTTCATATTCTAATGCTTTTGAACTGAAGGATCATTCCAATCAATATCCTTAGTTATCTTAGGATCAGTTGTAACTCTTTCTTCATCCAGTGCTAAAAGTTGTCTTGCTATCTCTTCATCTCTTGCTATTTGTTCTTTTTCCTCTTCATCAACTTGTTTTTGCAATCTGATAACTTCTTCTAAACCCTGTCTCTCTTGTTCCAATAACTTCTTGGACTTTTTCACAGGTTCTGGTTCAGTCATGATTTATTTGCCTTTATCCTTCCTTGCCTCTTTACTCCTTCTGCCATATACAACTCTACCAGCAGTACTAGGAGATTATCTGGCAGTACTAATATTTATAGGAGCAGTACTATCTGTAATACCAGCAGTACTATCTTCTAGTTGTCTTTCTGTAGCAGTATCTTGATTATGAACAACTTCATCATCTTGAGCAAAGTAGGTAATAGGGTCTTCATCTATCCTCCCCTATTTGGAAGAATCATCTTCTTCATCCTCTGAAAGCACAACCCTTGCTCTCTTCCTTGCTTTCCCAGTCTTGACATTAGACTCCAACTTCTTAATCCTGAGAATAAGCTTAGTAAATGCAGAACTGTAAGTGTGCTTTATCTTCTTCAAATCAACCTCCAAGACTCTAATTCTTTCAGATAGTTTGGTAACCAAATTCGTCAATTCATTTAGTTTCAAGCTACCCTTATCACTTCCATGTGAGTGAACATCATGGAGAGGTGATTCATTAGGTGTTGGAACATGGTACTCTGCATCAGGTGAAGGTTGAGGTTCAAAGGTAGGTGCAGTGGAAGGTTCAGAAGATAGTGAAGGTGATGATGTGATCCTGGATGGTGAAGATGAAGGTGTAGGTAAAGGTTCAGGAGGAGGTAAAGTAAGCATAGTAGGAAATAACTTAATTTCTACTACTGTATATCCTTTGGTAAGTCTCCTCATATTGCTAAAAACCTTGTTATTTAGAGAGGGTATATGATATATGATGGAATGTGTCTTAAGCAGTTTCTTCTGCATATCTAGGCAAATTTGAATAAACCTAGGATACATTAAAAACTTATGGAGGCTTCCTATGTTTGTGACCATATGCTCAAAAATCAGCCTGGAGAAGTTGTATTTCCTATTTGTTGCTAAGCAGATAAGAGCAGTAGCTATGTTACTACTAAACTGCTCCTAAGCAGTCTTCTTAGGGCTAATGCAATGAAGTAGAGTATGTATAAGAAACCTCCATTGAGGTGAGAAAACACCCTTCTGAAAAGTTAACTTATCTGAATCTGGTTGATACCCCCATGAGTGCAGGCTGCTCAAAAATCTTTGAGTTGGGAATAGAAGTGATACCATTATGATCTTCCAAATTGAGATGTCTTCTTAAGGAGGCTTCAGTGATAGTCTTGGATTGGCCAGCAATGATAGCAGTGATTGTTACCTCCCCATCAGTGTCAGTAGAAGCTTCAGTAGTTCTCCAAAATTGTTTGATGAATGAGATATAGATTTCTGGCTTCTTAGTGAGAGCATAGCTGATATTCACTTTGACTTAAGAAGTCAATAACTTGATGAAATCCCTTACTCCCTGTAGTCTTTTCCAAGAACGCTGCCATATTGTGCTTATCACAAAATTCCAAACTAGCCATGAGTAAAAAGGTGATTAATGATGTGGGTTATGATAGTGCGGGAAAGTATGGAAGCTGGAGAAAGTTAATTGAGATTATATAGAGAAAACGTAGAGATATGGTTTGACCGACTTAAAGAAATTTGAGTTTATCGTGAGTAAATCAAGCGAATATATAGAAAGATCACGAAAGTCCAATTAGTCAAACCCTATATCGTAGGTATTTGGCGGAAATATCTCAACGGCTCTATTTATTAATGAATAATTCTGTTAGGGCTCAAACAGTACTAACGGTCATCCAGCAGTACCAAATTTGGTCTAGCAGTACTAAAATAAGCCTAGCAGTATTAACTTCTCCACCAATAGCAGTACAAACTCTAAAGTTTTGTATCATTCAAAAATAGCTTCACACAATCTCTCTTTCTGTTTTTAAGCTCACATTTTATCTCTCAATTCTTTTAACTCACTTTGCACTCTGTCTGTTTTTCACACATCTCTCTATCTGTTTTTAAGCTCACCAATTCTCTCTATTCTTTTGGCTCACAAATTCACACAAAGTATAGTTTTTGGCAAACTACCAGCCATTAACGGATTTGAGTAGTCTTTACCAATAGCCGTTTGCTTTGGACTAGCCAATGCTTCATTGTAAAAACATGGTGCATTGATAACCATATAGTTTTGAGTAAACTATCAACTATTAACGGATTTGAGAAGTCTTTACCAGTAGCCGTTTGCTCTGGACTAGTCAATTCTTGATGTCTATAAGACATGGTAAACTGATGACCATTTGTTGTGTGGTGTTAAAACCAACACTTTAAGAACAAACAACATTCCTCCCCTCAAATAATGCATCATTGAGTAACCAATTTCACACTTCATTGTTTATCCTGAAAGAGTTAGCTCAAAACCAAGAAAAACATAATCTAACCATTTTTCTTGTTTAGCAGTATTAATTGTTACTAACAGGATTAACGGTGAGACATAGAAATAACTAGCAATACTAACTATAAGTAACAGTTTTGTCAAACAGTCTTAAAGATAACTAGCAGTACTAATTATAACTAGCAGTATTAATTTACAAAGACTTAACCAGTACTAATATTTAACAAACTTTACAAAAACAAACAAGAGATATGGGCATTAAGGATTTAGCATTCCAATACTTGAGACCAAGTACTGAAATCTACCAGCATCAAAACCTTTTGTAAGAAGATCTGCTACATTATGTTCAGAGTTAATTTTAGCCATTTGAATCAACTTTTTAGCATTGCAGTCTCTTATAAAATGATGCCTAATCTCTATATGTTTTGTTTTAGAATGTTGAACAGGATTTTCTATTATGCATATAGTACTATTATTGTCAATATAAATAACAATATTCATGAAATTGTACCCATAGTCCAGCAGTTGGTTTTGTATCCAGAGAACCTGTCCACAGCAACTTGCAGCAGCCACATATTCAGCCTCAGTTGTAGAAGTGGCAACTACAGTTTGTTTCTTGCATTGCCAAGAGATCAGCCTATTTTCCAAAAACTAACAACCTCTAGTGGTTGACTTCCTATCTTGTGTAGCTCCAGTATAGTCATTGTTAGTGTAAGCAACTAATTCCAATGGAGAATCCTTAGAATACCAAAGTCCTAAAGATGGTTTTCCTTTAAGGTATCTAAAGATTCTCTTGACAGCTAAGAGATGGGATGTCTTTAGAGAAACTTGAAACCTTGCACATGCACAGACTGCAAACATGATATATGGCCTGGATGCTGTAAGGTACATCAAAGATCCTATCATAGATCTATAAAGATGTTCATCAACATCAGCAGCATCTCCATCTTGAACCAAAGGCTTTTCCAAATCTGTTGGAGTAGAGGCAGACTTCACATCTGTGTAGTTGTACTTTCTCAAAATCTCATTGACATATTTATCTTGACTGATAAAAATGCCTTTCTTTTTCTGTTGGATCTGTAAACCCAAAAAAAGGTAAGTTCTCCCATAGAACTCATTTGAAACTTATCTTTCATAAGCTTCTCAAACTCATCACATAACTCCTTCTTTGTAGATCCAAAGATAATGTCATCCACATATATTTGAACAAGCAAGATATGTCCCTTTTGTCTCTTGATGAATAATGTTTGGTCAATCTTTCCTCTTTGAAAACCATTGCACAAGAGATAATTGGCCAAAGTGTCATACCAAGCTCTAGGTGCTTGATGCAGGCCATATAATGCTTTCACTACCTTATAGACTTTATCAGGATGGTCAGGATCTTCAAAACCTAGAGGTTGACATACATATACCTCCTCTTCAATCTGACCATACAGGAAAGCACTTTTTACATCCATTTGGTAGACCATAAATCCCATATAGGAAGCATAAGCTATGAACATTCTTATTGCCTCAATTCTAGCCACAGGTACAAAGAATTCATCATAGTCTATGCCTTCTTCTTGAGTATGTCCTTGAGCAACAAGTCTTGCTTTGTTTCTGATGACAATCCCCCTTTCATCTTTCTTGTTTCCGTATACCCACTTTGTACCAAAGCTGTCAAGATCGCGAGTAAACACATAAGATCGTACGATCTTACATGTTTACTAGCTAAGATCATGTAAGATTAGCATAGGATCGCATCTGGGGTGGGATCGTATGTAAGATTGTAGGATCGCACGTAAACTTGTTAGATCGTCACGCGATCCGAGTTCACCTATTAATATTTTTTTTCAATTTTTTTGTCTTTTTAGTCCATCTCACTTGCTTAAGCTAAAAAAACAAATGAGCTTTACTAATGTCTAATAAGTCAACCACTGACATTTTATTTTCTAGACCTGATTATAGTTTATACCTATGGGGTGTTTGTTTATGCTTATATGTAGGTTTATGAGCTTATTTGATTTTCGCTTATAACTCAATAACCCTAATATCTAGCTTATTTTGAGACTTATGGGTTTATATTAGTTTATGTTTATCATATCATAATAAACTTATATAAGCCCACATGTCTCAAAATAAGCGGGAAAATTGAAGTTTATGAAATATAAGCCGAAATCAAAATAATCTGAATTTTTTTTCTTTTACTTTTACTTTTTTTAACGGCGATGAATATATAAAAAACCAAAACTATAGCAAGAAGCTAGAAACAATTACAAAGGAAGTTTAAGCCAATCAGACCAATTACAAGTTTTAACGCCTCTAGATTTTAACCAAGAAAATGAAACTAAACAAATATTATTGAAGATGTCACACTACCTCATGGATTGAGAGCAAAATGTAACATTATTTCGATAACGCCAAAGCCACCAAAGAGTAGCAGCAATAATCACATACATCTGATCTCTTCTTGCGTTTGAAGCATTCCAGATTTTGAGCCACTCTATCTAATCCGAATTTGAGTACAAGTGCGGCAAAGAAACATCACTCCAGTTTTGAATTTTATGCCATACATTTGCGGCCGTATCACAAGAAAACAAAATATGATCGGTAGATTCCACACTCGTATTACAAACAGGACATAAAATCAAAGGAATTTCCAACCTACGATATGAAAGGTTTAAATGACGAGGGAGTCTATCCAACAGTAAACGCCAAATGAAAATGTTTACCTTTCGCGGCAAAGATTTATTCCATCTTGTACTTGTAATCATCGACGGCAAAATTATATCATTAATGTGTTTCTTAATCACCCCCACTAAAAAAGAACCATCACTATGTAAACCCCATTGCCATATCCAACCTCAACTTTATCGATCTCAGCCAACAACAAATTCAACGCTTTAGTATTACGACCCCCCAAAACCTCTCTACTCCAGTTCCAAGACCACTCTCCATTTAAAATCCAATCACTAATATAACAATCTTCGTTATGATATAGCCGAAACAACCTGTTATACCGCAAATTTAAAGGGCCATCCCCTAGCCACGTATCTTTCCAAAACCAAACCCGAGATCCACAACCCACTTTTAATTTTACTTTTTCTTTGGTGTTTCAAATTTGATCTGTGACATATTTAAGAGGATATTATATGAATTTATCTTTGATGTTGTGTGAAAATGAAAATAGTTTGACTCGTTTATCCTTTGTTTACAAAACATGACAAATTGATAGGATCTTACGATCTCGATCCGATCTTACGATCTCGATCTTGCAAAGACAAAACGATCCCAGGTGAGATCACGATCTTGACAGCCTTGCTTTGTACCAATTGCTCTATGACCTTTAGGTAAATCTACAAGAATCCAGACCTTTTGCAGTTTGGACTATAAGAGTTCCTCCTGCATTGCTTCTACCCATGCTGGATCACTAAGAGCTTTAGAAACTCTTTTTGGTTCTTCCTGTGAGAGGAAACAAGCAAAAAGACATGTATGAAGATCCTGATGAGTCTTCCCTTCAAATATAGCACTAAGAAATCCTTGTTCAGAGTAAGAAGTTGTTATTCTTCTTGTTTGAACAGATGACTGCACATCACCAATCACATGTTCAATTGGGTGATCTTTGTGAATTCTTGTATGAGGAGTGGTAGGTACTGCATAAGATTGTGGAATGTTCCCCATTTCAATTTCTTGGTCCTCCACTTGTGTGTCTTTAGATGCATGACTAGGTCCTACCAAGTCTTCAGGGTTAGCAGTATTAACTTCAGGGACAGCAGTACTAACTTCTCTACTACCAGTATTAATTTATGGTCTGGCAGTATTAACTTGTTGAACAGCAGTACCATTATCCTGAAGACTGCTATCATCATGAGACTTTTCTAGAGCATCATTCTCATCATGTAACCCATCTTTATCTTTTATTTGAGCATCAGCAATAGATCTTGGTGCAGCATCACCAAAATATGAAGCATCCTTCCAAATTGGCATTACAATGCAATCTTGATTATCTTGATCTTGTTGAGAAGATGTACTAGACTCAGAAACTCCTTGTATACCTGCAAAGTTATTAGAAAATGTTCCTGCAACCACTGGTACATAATTCATTGATTGGGTTAGAGAATCAATATCAAACAGCCACTTTGGACCATTTCCTTCTATCATGAGGCTATATTCTCTAAGACCCAATATGCAAGTTTTTTGAAACTTTTTTGGTTCTAGTGTTGTATACCCTAAAAGCTTTGCTACTTAAGGAATATCCAACAAAGAAACCTTCATCACTCTTTCCATCAAACTTGCCCAAATTATCTAAGGTATTGAGAATAGTAACATGACATCCAAATGGTTTCATGAAGCCTATAGCTGGTTTAAAACCTCTAAAGAGTTCATAAGGAGTCTTGTTATGAGGCTTGACTATTAAGACCCTATTCTGTACATAGCAAGCAGTAGAAACTGCTTCTGCCCAAAATGTGGTAGGTAACTTAGAGTCAGCTAACATTGTTCTAGCAGCCTCAATGAGTGTCCTATTCTTCCTTTTAGCTACACCATTTTGCTAAGGAGTCCTAGCTACACTATATTCTCTTTTAATACCTTTTTCCCTATAGAAATCATCCATCACTTTGTTTTTAAACTCTGTCCCATTATCACTTCTGATTATTTTTACTTTCTTATCCACTAGGTTTTCTACTTCTTCGATAAAAATTTAAGCGATAACACTTGTTTTCTTCCTTAGATGTTAAAAAGGCCAAACCCATGAAAATATTACTTATTCATCAGTGACTTTATAGCAGTACTTTTTTATGCATTAGACTACTACAAAAAGTTGGACCAAAGAGATCCATATACAGCATAAACAATGGCTTAGTAATGGGATTAAAGGCCTTGGTCTTACAAGAGGCTCTGTGTTGCTTGCCTTTAAGACAGGCAACACAAGTTTGGTCATTCTCAAATCTTTTTAAAGGCAAATCTCTTACAAGATTTTCTTTGACAAGTTTATTAATATTCTTAAAATTTATATGACCAAGCCTCCTATGCCAGAGCATTGATTCTTCAGATGTAGCTTTTGCAACTAGACAAGTTAAACTATCTTTAGGAACTATGTTTTTCATATCAAAACTGTACATGTTATCCTGTCTAGGAATTTTAAGAAGTATCTGATTTTCATCAGGCAACTTAAAATTAGGAGATAGGACAAGACATTCAGAGTCAGTAAAAAGAACATAGTTCTTTTTGTCACACATCTGTGAGACACTAAAGAGGTTGAACTTTAACTCTTTGACAAAGTATACATCATCAAAATCAAGATTATCAGTTTTAATAGTACCTTTACCAGTAATTCTGCCTCCATAGGCTCCTCCACCAAAAGTAACATAACCACCATCAAAGTCTTTGAAATCTGAAAGATGGGCTATGTTTCCAGTCATATGCCTTGAGCATCCACTATCAACAAAGCCTTTATCATTTAGTTGTGAATTGCTCTGCACAAAAAAAACTTATGAAGTTAGTTTTCTTTGGGGACCCAAGCCATTACTGACTTGGATCTGCCCCGTGCATCAATGTAGTTATATTTGTTGAAAACCAGTGATGCACCATTGGGTTTGATGGGTCTCCAAACCCAACATGCTGAGGGCTTAACAGCATTAAATCCCCTTGCCCTGACAGTATTAACAGTTGATCTAAATGGCCTACTAGTATTAAATCTTTGATTAAAACACCTTTTTGTTAATGTTGTTCTCTTGTAAAAGGGCCTGTTAACAGTTGATTGTGCTTGATTTTGAAAATATGTCCTTGGTCTAGCACAATGAATTGTTGATTTGGGGTGAGCAGTATAAAAAGGCCTAACAGTATTAAAAGACCTAGCAGTACTAAAAGGTCTACCAGTGTTAACAGACCTAACAGTATTTACAGACCTTGTAGTATTAAAAGATTTTAGGCTAGTCTTTATTAAAACTGCTCTTGGAGCCATATGTTTGTGTGCACTGGGATGAGAGGTTCTAGAATAGTAGTCATTATCCTTTTTGTTATAATTATTTCCACTTACTATTCTTTTCCTTTGTTGGTTGGGACAGCTGTATTGAATGTGATCAAAACTTCCACAGATAAAACATGCTTTGTTATTAAAGACAAAGTTACATCCTAACTGATTGGATTTTTGACCATTCCAGTTCCTTTGGTTTCCCCTAGGTCTTTGTGACCTGTACATCTCAGCATATCTCACTGGCTTCCTAACTGGTTTTTCTATTTTAGCAGCAGTAGGAATAACAGTCTTCTTCTTTACCACAACAGTAGTCTCAACTTCATCCTCTCTGACACCCAATCCTCAATAATTAGCATCGTTATTCTTCCTAACTTTCTCACAATTGGTATCAGAGCCTCGTGGCTCTCGATCTAGGGTTTATAAGGTTTTCCTATGTATTTATTTTTCTGTAATTTTTTATCTATAAATACGTATTATAGGTCAACAGACGCCTTTGGATCTCGAATAATGATGATGTGTATGGATCGTTTTGACGGTTTAGTGCATGATATAATTCTTGAATGGAAAAGTTACACGCTCCTTTACAAATATTTGGTCGGAGTATGATACGATACAGCCCTTGACATTGGATCTAGGATACTGGTCGTTGATGCGACGGAGCTCACTGAGACTATCGGCCATTGCATGTGATCGCCATGCATATATTGACTACAAGAATTATCCAAAGACATTTTATTACATAATATAGTAATAAGCATGTCTTGTTCGTACTGAAGGAAGAGATGATCTATGCTACTGAGTTCGAGATTCAAGAGATGGTTAATATACTTTTAAGGGGAAGCTTATTGTTCATATACTTAACCATCTACATGCACTCCTATTTGATTATGACAAAAAGGGGAAGAGTGCATGGATTCAGGGCAAGTTCTTCATCTATATTAGCTTCAGGGGAAGCTTGTGCTTATTGGTTTTGTCATTAATCAACTAGGGGAAGATTGTTGGGAATTATAATTTAAGTTGATTATGACAAAACATATTAAAGATGGAGGACCTACAAGACAAAGCTGGAATAACATTAATGCTGATTGAAGATTAGTCAAACAGTATTTAATGCTCAGCTAAAAGATTGGAAGATCAACATTAATGCTAATTGAAGACTGGTCAAAGATTGGAAGATCAACATTAATGATTGAAGACTGGTCAAATAGTATTTAATAATGATTTATAGTTTCCTAATTTGATTTTGATCTTATCTTGTCTTGTAAACCCTACTCCCTCTATTATATAAAGAGGGTAGGCGTCTAGGTTAGAGGTATTCATTCATAGATAGTCTCTCCAATGAGAGTCTAAACGCATAGAAAGCGTGTGTAATAGTTAGTAGTAGTAGTTTCTTTATCATGTTTGAATAAAGAAAACCTTATTAGTAATGTTGATTGTGTTCTTATTTCATATTCCGCTGTGCTTAATCAATCAATGTTATTCATACCCTAGTTGAGTCCAGATTCTTGGATTTAACAACCTGTACATCTTAGCATATCTCACTAGCTTCCTAACTGGTTTTTCTATTTTAGCAGCAGTAGGAATAACAGTCTTCTTCTTTACCACAACAGTAGTCTCAACTTCATCCTCATCATCTGACACCTAATCCTCAATAATTGGAGCATCATTATTCTTCCTAACTGGTTTTTCTATTTTATTGACAGACTCTACATGATTACCAGGATAGAAAAAAATTTCTTTCCAATCTTTGTCAACCTTAAGTGGAGACTCAAAAGAGCTAGTTTCAGTATCAGTCATTTGATGTTGTTCCAAAGAGTCATTAGTATTCTCCTTAGAATTGTCTGACTCTTTATCACAACCAATGATAGGCTTTAAACTAGAATCCCTAAGTCCATATTCATTAACCTCAGGTTCTTTGAATTCTTCAAGACCTGAATAAGATAAGTCTAAAGGTGTTGGTCTATTAAGAATCAAAGGATGAGGTGAGGGGACAACATTATAACCTACTCCTTTCTTGCTTTTGTCAGTTATCTGACTTTCTAACATTTCATTTAAGTCTTTAGCAGATTTATCAAACTTTGCAATCTTAAAATCAAACCCCTCCTTTTCTTGTTTAACCTTTTCAAGCTCAGTCCTAAGTAATCCTAACTGATATTCTTTAGAACCTACACTTCTTTTAAGTAGAGCAATTTCCTCAGAGAAACGAACTTCATGTTCTCTATATTTAACAATTTGATCTTCTAAAGTTGCTAAACCTCTTTTGTATGTAGCTGCTTTAAAACCAGTATCACTTATATTAACAAGCAAATCATCATAATGTTTCTTTAGAGCTTCATAGTTTTTCAGACAATTTTTTGAACAAGATTTATTTACCTCAGAATCTGAGAATGCCATGAGAGCCATGTTTGCCTGAATCTCTTCCTCTGCCATGTCACTCCAATCAAAGCCAGCACCATCTATAGCACACATTGCCTTTTCAGAAGCATCTTCAATCTTTACTGCCTTTGTTGAGCTACCTTGATTCCAATTTCTGTTGTCTTTACTCCTAGGTGCTCTGCATTCCCTGGCAAAATGTCCCAATTTATGGCAGTTGAAACATTCTACCTTTGATTTATCATACCCAGCAGTATTGCTTCCATCAATGATGATTTTCCTACCAGTTCTCTGATAGAACTTTCTTTCCCTTATTCTTAGTAGTGTCGTATTCCACTTTAAATCCATTTCTTCCAAATCATCATCATGAAGTTGCTCAAGGTCTTCATGAACTAGTTGAGACCCTTTTGGTTGAGTGGATAGAAAGGCATATACTGTGGCATCACTAAAGCTAGCAGTACAAATTTCAGTACTGGCAGTATTAACCTTTGTGGTAGCAGTACTAACTTCAGGGTTAATAGTATTAATATTATTAGTACTACTTGCACCTGAAGTAGTTACAAATGCCAAGTTTTTATCATCATTACTTGCACCAGCAGATTTCTTGACCTTCTGTTCAACAATTTTAAAATTGTTGTACAGATCATCTAAACCCATAGTATCAAAATCAGGTTTGTTCATCCAAACTACAACATGTGTATCCCATTCAGAAGGTAAGCTCCTTAAAAATTTTACATTTAAATCTTTTGGAGGAGTAACCACACCGAGAATTGCCAATCTACTAACAAGCTTTTAAAGGCTATTAAATATAGAATCAAGTGATTCTGAGCTTGAAGCATGGTATGTGTTTAATTACACACACCTTTTACCTTTAAAAACAAGTTAAAATAACCAAAAACGGACTTAAAATGCCAAATATATGCTTGTTTTGCTAATTGTGTTGTGCAGGAATGGATATCTAAGAAAAGGACGAAAAACGAAGCCAAAACGACAAAACCGGACACGGAATGGAAAAGCATGGAAAAGACAAAGTCAAGACAAAGCCCAAGTGTGAAAAAGTCAACCAAAGTCAACCCCGACAAATCCAAAGTCAAAAAGTTTATAAACACAAGGACGTGTGTTGCAAACAACACTATAACCATGAGGGACCATTTGTGACAAACCCACAACCATTTTTGAAACACTGTACATCTCCTACAATTTTTCCCGCCAATCACCCAAACCCCACATCCAGTCATAAATGGAGTATTCGCAGGAACAATGACTACTGATACAAGACGAGGAAGATATACAGTGTGAGCCTTACATCTACTAGACTACAAGATTCATCACACACAAGTGTGATTCAGCTCGAGTGAGTGCAAAAGGTAGGTAATAATTGCGCATAGAGAGCGAGGGGCAAGTTCGATGCGACGCTACGCAGATAATGCGCAAGGCGTCCACTACGTTCGCTCAAATCGCGCGCCTCTGAACATGATAGATCACAACGACGAACCTAATCAATTAGCCTTACTCAGTCATTGATGCTAGTAACGGGCAGTCAATGTTAGATCACACTTCGCAGAGAGCAGAGAAGAAAGGGGTGGGGTGGGGGGGGGGGGGTGGGGGGTTACTTGCAGACCATCTAGGGATGGATACCGCCGACACAAAGTTTGAGTGACTCGGTTGTGGGCCGTCAATCAGCGTACAATGAATTGGATATGAATCGCATCACAATGGCCCTAGTCAGTAGGGTAGATGGGGGCGGCATAAGCACAAACTCTTGTCGCGGCGCGGACCCCACCCCCCCTCTGCTATTCGTGAAGAAGACAGTGATGGATTCTATGCATATAGTATCGGACTAATCGTGAATTAAACAATCCGGGGGGGCCCCCCGCTAACGGGCAGTGAAAGAATGCTGTGGATTCTCGTGCTGCTTGTGCCAATGGAGATGAGTATATATACTTATTTGCATCTATATTTCTCACACAGTGAGGGCTCTGGTGGGGCGGGGGGGGGGGGTGTTCGCTCACAGGTATAGAAAGAGGACTCTTCTCTACACACTGTGGGCACGGTGGATCTCTTGTATTGCATTTATCATCACGAATGTTCATGTCATATCATGTAACAATCAGAGTATTTTGGTTTTAGTGATCAGGGTTGAGCCATATATGTTGGATGTGTCAGCTTGATGTCTATGTCTCTTCCGAAGTCTTCGTTAGTCATTTACAAAGCGTTTAATTGTGTGGGTTACAGGGGATATGGGGTGGGACGTGTGTGTGTTTGGGGTATGATCTAATACAATCTCTCGTACATCCAGAAGTCTCTCGTGTACACCGTTTAGGGGACACACAGGCACATACTCAACCTGAGAAATCGGATTACCGCTGTTCCACCCGGGGGGGGGGGGGGGGCGATGATTTGAGCATTTGTGTCTCATGGGTGTTATGCTCGCATTTCTGTACTGCATTTAGCCATTGTCTTTCATCGTCTTATACTCGTAGCGCAACAACTGCGGCGGTGCATATTTTTTTGGATTTGATGAACCGAGTTTGTAACCATTAATTTGGATATAAAGTTTGTTATTGTATTCCATTGGGGGGGGGGGGGGATATGACAACTTGTGATATATTTCAAAGACGAAGGAGGATCACAAGGTTCATCTAAGATTAATTTGGAGTTGTTGACAAAGTTAGAAGTTGTACAGGCAAGATTCTCTAAGTGTATGATATTTTGGGCTACAAGAGGTGGGGGGGCAGTTTTCATGAGTCACGTGTGAATTCAAAGTGGTATTCATGTGACGGCCAGTAAGATCTGAAGGCTAGTAAGGACTGAAGTGCCCACTACTAACACCATGCTGAAGGTAGATCGTTTTAGGGTTGAGCGGAGGGGTTATATCATCACAAATATTGTTTTTCTTGACCCGAGTAAGATCCAAGCAATGAAGAACTAGAAGGCCCCTACTACACCATCTGAAGTTAGATCGTTTCTAGGGCTGGCTGGTAATTATCGACGTTTTATTACGAATTTCTCTAAGATTGCCAAATCTCTCACCTCGTTAACTCAGAAAAACCAAAAGTATGAGTAGGGCGAAGAGCAAGAAGCGGCATTTCAGACCTTGAAGAATAATTTATGAGATGCGCCATTTTTTCTCTACTCGATGGAGTGGAAGATTTCGTAGTTTACTGTGATGCGTATAATCAAGGATTGGGATGTGTGTGATGCAAAGAGACAAGGTAATTGCCTATGCATCTAGACAATTGAAGATTAATGAGAAGAATTACACTACACATGACTTGGAGTTAGGAGCGGTTGTGTTTGTGCTTAAGACCTGGAGACATTATCTTTATGGCACGAAGAGTGTTATATACACGAATCATAAGAGTCTTCAGCACATATTTGATCAGAAGGATTTGAATATGCATCAAAGGAGATGGATTGAGCTGTTTAGTGACTATGAGTGTGAGATTCGCTACCATCCTGGTAAGGCGAATGTGGTGGCGGATGCCTTAAGTAGGAAAGAACGGGTGAAGCCTAGACGTGTTCGCGATATGGCAATAACGATTCAATCTGGAATGAAGGTGTTGATTTTGGTGGCTCAAAAGGAACTGTTTGAGCAAGAGAATTTGCCTAGCGACCGATTAAATAGGTTGGAGCAACAAATAGAAAAGAGAGATGGTGGAAGTCTATACTTTTTGGGTCGTATATGGGTTCCTTTGGTAGGTGATGTAAGGATTAAAATCATGGATGAAGCCCATAAGTCTAAGTATTATGTACATCCTAGAGCGGATAAGATGTATTATGATCTACGAGATATGTATTGGTGGCCAGGAATGAAGAGAGACATTGCTACATATGTTAGTAAGTGTTTAACGTGTTCCAAAGTAAAGGCAGAGCACCAAAGGCCTTCAGGCTTATTGCAACAACCTAAAATACCGGAATAGAAGTGAGATAAGATCACTATGGATTCTATCACTAAGCTGCCTATGTCAAAGAATGGGCATGATACAATTTGGGTCATAGTCGATAGATTGACTAAGTCGGCTCATTTTCTGGCTATAAGAGAAGACTATAGTACAGAAAGATTAGCAAGGATTTACATCGACAAAATAGTCACGCGACATGGAGTTCCTGTGTCGATTATTTTAGATAGGGATGAAC
Organism: Tanacetum coccineum; assembly: GCA_026074375.1. Classification (NCBI taxonomy): domain Eukaryota; kingdom Viridiplantae; phylum Streptophyta; class Magnoliopsida; order Asterales; family Asteraceae; genus Tanacetum; species Tanacetum coccineum. The sequence continues at coordinate 4,985 of BQNB010074982.1, read as the reverse complement.
GGTTTACTTCGCGATGCTGGCAGACTATACAAAAGGATTTAGGGATGAGGTTGGATATGAGTACGACTTATCATCCCCAAACGGATGGTCAAAGTGAGCGTACGATTCAGACTCTAGAGGATATGCTTAGAGCATGTGTAATTGATTTTGGTGGTAGCTGGGATGTTCATCTACCGTTAGCTTAGTTTTCCTATAATAATAGCTATCATTCGAGCATAAGATGTGCTCCGTTTGAAGCATTGTATGGAAGGAAGTGTAGGTCGCCTATTTTATGGGCTGAGATTGGTGAAAGTAGTTTGATTGGACTTGGTTTAAGAGACGACTGATAAAGTGGCATTGATAAATGAGAAGCTTAAAGCGGCAAGGGATCGTCAAAAG